>WOXC01009121.1:547500-757894 GCA_011680675.1 Gymnobelideus leadbeateri
TCCTGTCCAATCAAATCTTCCCTATCTGGTGATGCTAGAAATTCTCATTGGAGCTTCATCCCTTTAGTTTAAAGTTAGGTTCAGATGAACAACCAAATCCCTTTGGGATGTACCATTTTGAGCCAGTATCAGTCATATACACTTGTATAAGAATCAGGTGTGGTATAGTGGCAGTAGTTGCGGTGTAGAAAAAACCTTAGACCTGCCATGCCAGACCTGTTTAAATCCTGATACCCTCATATACTACCTGTGGGACTTTGGACAAATTAGTTCGTTCAGTGCTAGGTTTCCCTATCTATAAAATGAGATAGATCTGGAATGGGGGTTCTTAACCCATTTTTGTAACATGGACCCCTTTGGTAGTCTGATGAAGTCTATGGATGCTTCTCGTAATAATATTTTAAATGGATAAAATAAAATATACAGGATTACAAAGGAAACTAATTATACTGAAATACAGCCATTAATTTTTAAAACAAGTTCATGGGCCCCAGGTTAAGAACCCCTGGCAGACTGTCTCTTGAAGGGAAAGGAAGAGAATAAGCATTTGTATCATCTACTATGTTCCAGGCACTAAGCTAAGCACTTTACAGATATTATCCCAGTTGATTCTCACAATAGTCCTGCAAAGTTGGTACTGCTATAATCCCCCTTTTACAGATGAGGATGCAGGCAAGCAGAGGTTAAGGGGTTTGCCCTGGGCCACACAGTTAATAAATACCTGAAGCTGTATTTGAACTCAGGTCTTCCTGACTCCAGGCTCAGAATTCCATCCATTACACTGTCCTAGCTGCCTCATTTAGATTTCTTTCTAAGCCTAGGTCCTACATAAATTACTCTGTGCCAAACAATAGTTTCCTAAGATTTTGATAAAGACAGAGCTGGAAGATGGACACACGAACCTAACTTTAAACTTTATGGACACATAAAGAAAAGGGAAAATCATCAAGGGAGAGAAAAAGTCTGAGAATTCAGGTCCCAAGGAGGACAAATTTTTAAAATTTCACCAAGGATGTCGTGTTGCCTATAATATTAAAACATGTACCTCGGGGCAGCTAGGTGGCACAGTGAATAGAGCACCAGCCCTGGAGTCAGGAGGACCCAAGTTCAAATCCAGCCTCAGACACTTAACACAAAATCTAGCCGTGTGACCTTGGGCAAGTCACCTAACCCCAACTGCCCTCCAAAAAGCAAAAAATAAAATAAATAAAATAAAAACATGTACCTCAATAGAAACATCAGGCTACAAAGCTAATTAGAAAGCCTACGTGCCTCTAATAAATTTGAAGATCAATCAGAATATTTTTTTAGTGAAAAAAATGTCCCCTATGGGCCACACAAAAGTTTCCAGAAAGCTAGAAGGAGTCTTGATAAAGGCTACCTCGTAAGGACTCTAAAGGTTCTTAACCTGGGGTCTCTAAATTTGTTTTTTTATAAAATATTTTGATAAGTGTACTTTTCCTTTTTAATGTGTTTTATTTCATGCATTAAGAAAATTATTCTGAGAAGTATAGGTTTCACCAAACTGCCAAAGGGGTCAATGACTCCAAAAAAAATTCAAGAACCCCTGGACAAAAAGCTACATCATATTAATCCTTTCATTTTATAGATGAGGAAACTGAGGCCTAGAGAGGTTAATGGACTTCCCCATTTATTACAGGGTAATAAACATCAAAGGCAGTATTTGAACACAGGTCCTCTGACTAGAGCTATTGATCGTTCCACTGAATCACACTGATTCCTTCTATTCTGTTGGAATAATGTGACCTACTAGAAGAATACTAAACAGAGGTGATTCAAAGGTCAGACTGGTAAAAACAGAAGCTTGGACTAATAAGAGAGGAACATCTTCTCCCCCTTGAGAACACAGTGTCCTTAAAAATCAAATCCAAATTGAATCAAATCTCAAGTGAGCCACTTACAAGCTCATCTAAATTTACCTTGACCCATATAGAGGGAGAAGTCAGACCTGAGTGTTTCTTTTCTTGCCTCTGCAGTTGGAGAATTTGGGACACCTGCACACGATGTCTGGATGAATGCCTCATAAAACTGAATGAATGACCAGCTTTTGGCTTCAAGTTTTCAGGTGCAATGTGACATTTTTCAACCTTGCTGCCTTTGCGGTCAGACAGCAGTAAATTATATTGGCCTGTATAGAAGGAAGTAGAGCAACCTGGGACAGAAGATCATTTGGAGCCTGGCCTGGCCAGAATTAAGGACTAGAATAGGGCAGAGACCAGAATCCGTTGGTGATGTTCATTTTCGCTGTCTAGAAGTGAGAAAATGCTACTGTTAGGAGAGAAAAAGTGTAGCAACACCTACTTTGTTATTTCAGTGCTTGAGCTAAACTGGAAGTGTATCTTAAATCATAGCCCCAAGCTGGGGATAAAATTAAATTAACTGGAGAACAGGAAGAAGGAGGAAATGACTTATAGAGGGTGGGAAAAACTCTTAATCCTCTTTGGTGAAAGGGGTAATCTCCCCTTCATCAGAAAAGCAGCTGTGATACCTGCCTTTCAAGTGATTGATGGAGTAAAAGTGAATTGTTGTAGGGACAGGTAAGAAAGATTTCTTTGTATTGGGCAGATTAGTCCCAGCCCCACTCAAATCTTCCACTGGAAATGGCAAGGATAGAATGGGGCTTTGTTTTCCTCCCTGAGAGAACTGTAAGAATAGTTCCCTTTCCCTTTGGATGTTGTTTTATGCTTGTGAAAAATTCACTAGAAAGAATATGAACTGATTCATAGACCAGCCCAGTTCTGAAAGACAATGCGGGAAGATGACAGAATGTCAGGTTTCAAGAGAGACAGATAATGTGAGATCCCACTCAAAAATAATGGCAGAGAAAGGAAAGAAACGTACTAGAAATTAACACAAGAAAATTAAAACTCACCAAAAAGATAACAATCCAGGAGAAGAGCTGAATATAGTAGGAGAGAAAAATACTACAGAGTAAAATGCCAGATGATCTAGGCTCCAGCAACAACAAATGCCTACTGTGTGAAAGGGCAGCTAGGTGGTTCAGCAGAAAGAGTGCCAGTCCTGGAGTCAGGAAGACTCATCTTCCTGAGTTCAAAGCTGGCCTCAGACACATACTAACTGTGTGATCTTGAGCAAGTCACTTAACCCTGTTTGCCTCAGTTTCCTCATCTGTAAAATGAGCTGGAGAAGAAAATGGTGAACCACTCCAGTATCTTTGCCAAGAAAAGCCCAAATGGAGGGTCACAGTCAGAAACTACTGAAAAGCTACCGAACAATAACAGCCACTGTGCACCAACACTATGTTGGTGATACAAAGACCCAGCTCTCAGTGAGAGGCAGAAATGAAAGGAGTAAAAAAGGAGAAGGCTAGGTCTGGAGTGGGGCATATAGGAGGTAGGACTGAAGGAGATGAGAACAAAGAAACTGAAGCTGGGGGTGAGAAATGGGGAACCGGGTTTGAGTTCCACTGTAAAGGTTTTAGAATCATGAAAACAATAAGAAAATGAGAAGGCAGGAGCATACTAACCAGTGAGGAATGCATGAGTCCAGACAGAGGACCAGTGGTTGGAGAGATGTCTATTGAAAGAAGCAGGTGATGAGACTATTGAAGATCCTTTTTTGAGATCCAACCACTTGGCGGGTGGGGATGTTTAGTTGAGTACTGCGAGACTTCAGGAGGCCTCACAGCAGATGGGAGCAGGTGAAGGTAGGGCCGCAAAAGCATCCGGTGGAAGGTCTAGTCCAGGGATGGCCTCTTGAGCACTGCAGAAGGCTTGGAGTTGCAAGGCCAGAGGGAGGTGGCCTGGATGTGGGGCTGACATGGGACTCTCTGACAAGAAAATTTCCAATGCTTTATAGCCTTGCAGTGTTTCAAAGAAAATGCTAGGCTATCGAAATACAAGCAAAAGAGATGATAATAAACCATATTTGACACAAAAGTTTTTTCTACTTTGGAAAAGAGTCTCACAAAACAGAGCCTACTACTACAGTTACAGTGGATGATAAGTAATAATGATATTTTTTTATTTCATGACTGTTACTATTGTGATTACTTCTCATCTACTGTAATGGCAATCTTGATCCATTACTTAGCCGAGTTTTTACAGGTAGAATCTCAGACTACGAAATGGGTCAGAGCAATCAATATATTGTACCAGCTAATGAATAGAAAGGCCTCTAGGATATGACCATTATACTTGAGAACATGGTATATAATTATTGGTTGAAAAACTAGGGATATTTATCCTGGAGGAAAGAAGAGTTGGGAGGAGGGGAAGGGCATGAGAACTGTCTGCAAATACTTATAAGACTGGTATGTTGTAGGAGGATTAGATTTATTCTGTTTGTTACTGGAAGAGAGAAATAGGAGAGACTTTATTGGGGGCAGACTTGACCTAAATGTAAAATACAATTTTTAAAAAGCTTCCTAAGAATTTGCATAATTCACAATGGTATGGTGTAGTCAGATCACTGTTAGATAGCCTAGTGTTAATACTCAATATGAGCATTTACACCTTGGGAATTAGCAGGCTACAAATCATGGTTTGATTTACTGTTTTGTTGATTGTCTAAACTTATGAAAGTGATAGAGAAATGTTAATCATACAAATTAAATTTAGAAGTGTATGTGCACATTTTTTTTCTCCTGGAGAGCTAGTTGTTAAACATTTAACAAGACAGTCTTGGTTATACATAAGTAAAATAGGTTTCTTTGAAAGTCAGCAGATTCCCATTCACTAGAGATCTTAAGCCAAAAGTTGGAAAACCTCCTGCTGAAATTTTGTAGAGGGTATTCTCTGTCAAGTAAAGGTTTGACCAGAGGGCCCCTGAGGCTCTGTTAGCTTGACATTTTGTGATTCTGTATAATACAATAAAAGAAAAACAGCAGAGGGGGAAATTACTAAATTTTACATAAATATTAAAAATATGAAAGACAAAAGAATGATAGAAATGGTCACGGTAATTAAGAACTGCTTTTTAAAATATCAATAAAATGGACAATCAGCAAAAATTATCAAAAAGACAATAATCAGAAATGAGAAAAGCGAGATCACAAAAATTACTAAAGGAATTAAGAAAAATAATAGATATTAGCTTTATGATGGTAAATTTGATAATGTATGTTAGATAAATTAATAAATGCAAAAATACAGGGACACCCCAATGACAAAAATGGACCTAAATAGACCGATCTCAAACAAGAAATCAGACATTACAATAAAAAGTTGCCCTATAAAAAGTCATACAGACCAAATGGATTCTTTTTTTTTTTTTTTGCTTTTTGGAGCGGGGGAGGTAGGGCAATTAGGGTTAATTGACTTGCCCAAGGTCACATGACTAGTTTTTGTGTTAAGTGTCTGAGGCCGAATTTGAACTCAGGTCTTCCTAACTCCAGAGCCAGTTCTCTATTCACTGTACCACGTAGCCGCCCCTAAATGGATTCTTAAAAAGGGCTTCCAGCCTTCCCAAAAAAACCTACTAAATTCAGACAGTTTCTAAATATGGAGAAAGATGCTTTTTGCTACTCAATTTTTTCTTTTTAAAAATAATTTTATTGATATTTTTGTTATACAACCAGACTTTCTCTCAGTCTTCCAGAAAACCATCCTAAAGAGCATCTAACATTTTCATAAAGAAAAAGGGAAAAAAAAAGAAGAGACCAAAAAATCAGCAAAACTAATCAACATATCAATAAAGTGAAAGCATAAGCAACATACTATAATGGGGAAAAGGACAGCTATATGTAGTGGATAGAGAACCAGATCTAGGGTCAGGAAAAAACAAGTTCAAATCTTATTTCTGACACTCACTAGCTATGTGACCCTGGGCAAGTCACTGAACCCTGTTTACCTCAGTTTCCTCATCTGTAAAATGAGCTAGAGAAGGAAATGTCAAAACCATGCCAGTATCTTTGCCAAGAAAACCCTAAATGGGGTTAGAAAGACTCAGACACGGCTGAAAACAATACAAAAACAACAAAATACTGGTAAACATGGTACCTCTTCAAAGGAGTGGGTTGGAAATGTTTCTCAAATCTCTTCTTTGGAGCCAACCTTGTTCTTTGTTCAAAATTCTCATTTTGTTTTGCTTTGTCTAATGACATGATTTCCTGCTTTTTAAAATTTACTTGATGCATAGAAAATTTTGTTCTAGCTCCTCATTTTTATTCTATATATTACTTTGCTTTTTAGGTACATTTCAAGTAAGCAACAGATCATCAGATTTTGTTTTCTTATCCAATCTGTCACACCCTTTTGTTTTATTATATTATTTGATCCACTTGCATTTAAAGTTAGAAGAGAAGGCTATATATACCTCTGAGGCAAGGTTTTGCTTTGGGGCTCACTTATGGGAAGAGTTGTGTGATTTGACCAGATGAGACTCTAGGCAACTGTTGAGTCCCACCCCCTCAACTCCCCTCTCATGCCTTTGAAAACCCAGCTATTGGTGCTTCTCTCTCTGGTAAGTAACACTGTATGTGTATAACAGTCAGACAGTTAGAAGCCCTGTCTGTTGGTTTGCTGAATTGTGTTTTTTTTCTGTGTTTTTTTGTCTGCTTATAACTTGTCTGTATTTTCTGAAGCTCAGGGTGCTGACTTTCCCCCCTGAACTAGGTAAATGATATATGTTTGATTAAACTAAGATTATTAACCCTTTTGAGTTGTTTTCTTTTAGAAAAACAGATCAAAAAACCTGTGCTAGCAGGCATCCTGGGTGTGCTAGGGTGCTTGCTGCTACATCTGCTCACATGTGGGTTTTTTGGAGGAATATTTGAAATACTTCTTTTTATTGAAAGTTTATGTTTGGGTTCAAGTTTTCAGGATATGTCACTTTGTGAATGCCTTTGTTCTTCAGGGGAAAAATATCCTATTCCCTTCTGAATATTCTCTGATGGTTACAGAAGGTCTTTCTTCTGTTTACATGCAGAATTTGCTATTTGTCATTTGAATTATTAAATTTAACTACTACACATCTTACAGTTTGCAACATAGGGTTTTTATTTTTTTAAAGGCAATATGTACACTTGCAATTTGCACTTCGTTTTCTATGTTCAGAATTCTGGGTAGTTTTCTTGTATTATTTCTTGCATTATGATATTCAAGAGATTTTTGATTCATCATGTTCTTCTATGAGACCTATGCTTCATAAATTCCATCTACACTCTCTCTTCAAGGCCCATGTTTTCTTTATTTTTGAGGTTATGTTTTCTTTTAACATTACTGCATTTTGCTTTCCTTCTTCCAGATTGTCCTTCATTTCTGTGCATTTATATTACCAATCAGTTGTTCTATCTTTTGTTTCCTTGCAGAGGCTTGCCACTTTGTATTCAAGTTTTTCTATTCTGCTGATTATTTGTGTTCTGCAGGATGCACATTCTGCTTTCACAATTCTTATTCTCTCTTGAACCATTCAGGAGCACCCTGCTGTAATTCTGTGCTTTCTTGGGAATCCACCTGGGTCTTCTGCCTCATCAGGTATTGATTTATTTTCCTTTGTTTTGCAATTCAGAAATGTTTGGATATGTTGAATACTTGGAGGCCACCTTCCCTGATTATTAATATCCTCCCCTGTTGAGATTTTTTTTCCTTTCTGATTTTTTTTCTTTTCTCCACCCTCTCTCTAACCCATTGAAAAAGCAAAAAATACAGAACTTATTACAAATGTGAAGTCAGGCAAAACAAATTTCTGCATGTTCTTCATGCTTTGGGTATAAAAGAAAGAAAAAATGGTCTTCAACCTGCACTCTAGATCCATTAGTTTTCTATCTAGAGGTGGATAGCATATTTAATCATGATTAGTGATGGGTATTTGTGTTGATTTGAATTACTGAGTCTTTCATAGTTGATTATCTTTACAAAATTACTGTTACTGTATGAATTCTTCTCCTGGTTCTACTCATTTCACTCTGTATCAGTTTGTAGAAGTCTTCCCAGGTTTTTCTGAAATCTTCCCTTTCATCATTTCTTACATCATAATAGTATTCCATCACATCCATATAGCATAATTTGTTCAATCTTTCCCCAAATGATGGGCATCCTCTCAGTTTCCAATTCTTTGCCATCACATAAAGAGCCTTACCAAGTATAGGCTCAGAGCAGTATTTCTGCATCAAAGGGTATACACAGTTTAATAGCTTTTTGAGAACAGTTCCAAATTGCTTTTTGAGAACAGTTCCAAATTGTTTTCCAGAATGATTGGACACTAACATTGCATTATTATAACCATTTTCCCACATCCTCTTCAGAATTTGTCATTTTCATTTTCTGTTATTTTTAGCCAATCTGATAGGTGTGGGGTGGTACCTCAGAGTTGTTTTAATTTGCATTTCCCCAACCCTACTCTAATCATTAGTGATTTAGAGCATTCTATATCATTGATAGCTGTGAGTTCTTCCTCTGAAAATTGCTTGTTCATATTCCTTGACCATCTATCCATTTTTTGATTTTTAAAAATTTAATATTTTATTTTCCTCAATCATATGTAAAAACATTTTAACATTCTTTTTTCAAATTTTGAATTCCAAATTCTCTCTCCCTCTCCCTCCCTCTCCCTCCTCCCTCCCTCTCCCTCTCTCTCTCTCTCTCTCTCTTTCTCTCTCTCTCTTTCTCTCTCTCTCTCTCTCTCTCTCTCTCTCTCTCTCTCTCTCTCTCCCTTTTCCCTCCCCCTCTCCCCTTTCCCTCCCCCTCTCATTGGGAAGGCAAGCAATTTGGCATAGGTTATACAAGTGTCACTTTGACCATTTATCAACTGGGAAATGTGCTTAAGATTTTTTAGCTGAGATTTCCCCCTCCTGAGATCTTTGGCAAGTTGGGTTTTTCCCATTATATTCTTCTTTCCCTCACTTTCTCACTTTTCCCCTTTGATGACAGAGCCCTGCATTTTCTCCTATTACTCCCCTACCCCCCAGAAAAGTCATCCTTTATAAACAAAGATTTTTTTTAAAAGAATAAGAAAAAACCTGCAAAAATAATCAACATATCAAGAGTCTGGAGTTATTTATATAGAATTCTCCACATCTCTGGACCCTTACCTCTGCAAAGGGAGCTTGGAAGGGGGAAGATATCTTCTGGTATCCCTTTATCAGGGAAAAACTTAGTTTTTCATAATTTCTCAATTTCAATTGTTTTATGGATGTTCTTTCCATTTATAGTTGTGTGACCACATATCTGGGTAGCTAAAGGTCACAGTGGATATAGAGTACCAGGCTTACAGTCAGGAAGACATGAGTTCAAATCCAGCCTCAGACCAGTACTAGCTATGTGACTCTGGGCAAGTCACTTACACCTGTTTAATTCAATTTCCTCATCTGGAAAATGATCTGGAGAAAGAAATGGCAAACCATTCCAGTATATTTGCTAAGAAAACTCCAAATAGGGTCACAAACAACGATAACCATATATCTAAGTTGGTTTCATGATTCTGCTTACTTCACTTGGTATCAATTCATATGAGACTTTCCATGCTTTACAGTATGTATCATACTCATTGTTTCGTACAGTGCAGAATTAAGATTCCACTATCTTCACATTCCACAATTTGATTAGCTGTTCCGTAATTGAGATACAATGTATCTTCACTCTTTGCTTGATTTGCTTGTTACTAAAGACCCAAATTTTAAAAGAAAGTTAATAATAACAATTCAGTGCTTGTCATTTTGGCTCAGATCTGACCTCATATTCTCATTTAAGAAGTAGAAACCCAAAAGAGGGCAAAGGATTGAGACAATGTTGACACATTGTGATGGACAGTCTATCCACAGCATGCTCAGTTGCTTTTTTTTCTTTCTTCCAGCTGTCTTCACAATTAATTATGTCTAATCTATTGGCCCTAGTGGTCCAAATGACTTACTAACTGTAATGCAAGATGAGCCCCTTTCCTGGTATTTAAAGCTTATAAAAGGAAAACTGAACAATTAAAAATATATCCCTGTGCATGGTAAGGTGGAACTAATATAGCAAAACTGTTTTGTGTAGCCACAACAAAGCTGTATCTCCCTGTTACCACTAAGTACCCAGATGAGTTTGGGCTCTCCTACCATCAGGCTTCCTGCCCAAAGCACTTACTCCTCTTTTCTTCACCACTGGACCCAGGGAGAATTAAACTCTCTACCCAGCTGCTCCTAGGAACAGTTTCTGGAATCCTCCTTTCTCTTTACCATACAAAAGCTCTGTTCTGTGTCTCAACGAGCACCCTGGAACTAGATCTGGAACTCTCTTTGCTCCATAACTTATTGCCACAGGTGGAAACTCTTATGTATTTCTTGCTTGAATGCCTCAATTCTTTCTAACCACTGACTACTCAGATATCAGGCCTCTTTGCCCCATACCTGGTTCAAGAGTAGGGCCTCAGATCCCCATCCCACTCAAAAGCTAAGGTTATGCTTCATGTACCTGGTGTCTTCTGGCTCTGCATTCTCCTCTGCCATCTTGAGATGAAATAAAGGAGGAAATGATGATAAATGAGTTTATAAAAATTCCTGAGTACTAGGTCTATTGGGCAACTCAGTGGGGGCCTCAAGTCAAGAAGATCTGGGCTCAAATCCAGCCTCAGACATTTACTAGCTGTGTGACCCTAGGCAAGTCACTTCTCCCTGTTTGCCTCAGTTTCCTCATCTGTACAATGAGCTGGAAAAGGAAACAATACACTACTCCAGTATCTTTGCCAAGAAAACCCCAAATGGGGTCACAAAGAGAAGGAAATGAAAAACTGAACACTAGACCTACAGGTTTTTATGGATCTGTTGGCCCTTCTTTCCTAGAACTTTAGAAAAAACAAACTGACACCACACTCTATCACCACAGGACATTGAGGAAAGAGGGAAACTAGTATTTATTAAGCACTTAGTATGTCCCAGGCACTGTCCTAAGTGCTTTACAAATGTCTCACTTGAACTGGACAACAACCCTGGGAGGCAGGTGCTATTATCCTGATTTCACAGTGGAGGAAATGGGCCAGAGAAACCTGTACCTCAAAGCTGTGGCAGACACCTCCCACACTGGGAACTTCACTTGTCAACAATCTCACTCTCTGCCTCTATGATAGTGTGAGGTAAACACTGAAAGGATTAAGGATTAGCTTTCTCGGTTGTTAATTCCCCGGTTTTTCCCTTTGTTAAGGTGTTTGATGTCCTTTTTTTTCTGATGGAGAGAAATATGCACATAGTTCTTATGTTGGAGAGTTTTGAGAGAACGTGAGAATTGGAAAAAATGTCTAATCCTCCATCTTTTTTGGCAATGTGTTCCAGAAGTCTCCAATTCTTTCTATGAGGCAAGTATAGTTTTGATGATGAAATCTAGCAAAGATAAGACCAAAAAATGAACATTTCAGGAGAATATCAGTAATAATTATTGACACAAAAACATCTTTAAACTGAATATTGACAAAAAATGCAACAATGAAAAAAAAAGAAATAATCATGACCAACTAAGATTTATACCTGAAATGAAAAGATAGCTCAATAATAGGGAAATAATCAATATGATAATTAAATTAATATAATTATAACAATAGATATAACCAATAGCTCCCTTGCAAAATCCCTACATTGATATCTTTGGTTCTTGGAGGCTATTCCTATAATAGGAATAAAAGTTACAGAAAACCTGCAATAAGAAATGCATTGTTTTGACTGCCTTTAATGCCAGTGCTATGCCTTTGTTGTCTTCTTCTTTCCTAAATACTGTATCTAACATTTCTAAAACTATGTTAAATGTTGTTGTTGTTCAGTTGTGTCTGACTCTTTCTGACTACACCTGAGGTTTTCTTGGCAAAGATACTGGAGTGATTTGCCATTTTCTTCTCCAGCTCATCTTCCAGATGAAGAAACTGAGGCAAACAGGTTGAAGTGACTTGCCCAGGGTCACACAGCTAGTAAGTTTCTGAGGTCATATTTGAATTCAGATCTTGCTGACTCCAGGTCTAGTCCTATCCACTCTGTCATTTAGCTGCCCCCCTTCTCAACGATATTAAATAGAAGTAGTAAAATTGCTTTTTGGTGGGAATACCTCTATTGGTTTCTTCACTGCATGTGATGCTAGCTATTATTTTCAAATATATATATATATATATATACATATATACCTTTTATCATCTTAAGGAAAAATACTTTTATCTCTGTTCTTTTTAATGGTCTTCATATAAAGAAATGTTACATTACTTGCTCTGAGGGAGTAAGCATTGGAGGATGCAACAACAGAAATAACATTGTTTGATGACCTAATTCTGATAAGAAACATTAAATGAGACATAAAACAGGGAGGTGTCAGCTCACAAACATGTTTGCTATTGGGATGAAAATGGTGTAGTACAGAGTTCAAGTTCAGGAGGGATTTCTTGTAGACATAGGCAAGATTTGCCACAATCTCCGGTTCAAGGATGACGTTGTGCTGAGTGCAGTGAGGACTGAAACACTGCAGAGCCTTCTGGAAAAAAAATCTTTATTTATGTAAAGGACTTTGGCCTGGCTGTCCACATGGGAAATAGTGTCCAGATTCCAACATGGGTTTGTATGGATACCCTGTAGACCTTGTCCAACAATGTGTCCATCTGGAACACCCAGTATAAGCAGACGGTGAGCTGGGCCTAGGGTTAAACAAGAGGAAGAAGACAGGAATATTTTCAGAACATTAAAAAATTTTTGTTGACTCCAATCTTCCTATGAATGTAAAGATTCATATTTCAATATGAACACATTCCTACTACTGCCATACATGAGGAGATACAGAATACCACTATCCCAGAGGAACCAAAGATGAGTATCATTCAGAGGGCTACAACATATAACTAATGAGTAACTCCAAAGAAGAGGAATAGGAGACCTTGTCAAGGAACTGAATGATGGGGAAAAATGTGGTAAGAATGAGAAATGATGGTCACCTTAGTCTATTGGTACCCTTGAGATATCAGGAGAAAATGAGGAATGCTTTTAGCACATTGGGTGGACTCTACATTATGGACTTTTGGGAGAGCGTGAACAAGAGTTGCACAAGATGGGTAGGTATTTTGGGTTATAATCGGTATCATTGGGTGGAATTCCCAAGTCAATGAGATTACAAATATCAGATTTGAGTATGTGAAAAATAAAGGGTTAAAAACATTTACAAATAATTTGATTGCACATCTAGAAAATTTAAAAGATTCAAAAAGTTAATAGAAGTAATAAATAACTTGAACAAGGTAGTAAGGTAAATAGAGAAGTCTGTCTTTATGTATTACTAATAAAAACCAGGAGAAACAATGGCAGGAAGAAGAATACCATTTGCAATAACAAAAAAAAGTATGAAATATTTGAGCATTAACCTACAGGTGAAACTTTGCATATAGAAAAATTCTTTATTTGATAGAAATAGAGAACTGAACAGTTAGAGCAATATTCCTGTATATGGTTAGATGGAACTAATATAGCAAAAAAAAAAAACTATACTAGGGATTATATAAAAGAAAACCTGTAGTTCCCATTGTGCTGTGAAGCAAGTCCTAATCAGCCAGGTTTTGAGCTACACTGTCTATAAGGCCCCAAGCCCTAAGAGTCAGGTCTTATTGAATAGAGAATGAGACTGCGAATTCCCATGAATTGGTATGTTGGCAATGCTGGGTATGTTGTCAGAGCAAGGTGGCAGGGCTGGAGGAAGTAGAAGCAGAGCCATGTTATAGAGAAGACACAGAAGAAGTCCCAGATCATGTAGTTGACGAGAACCAAAATAATCTAAATGAATGGCTATTGGCCAAGTTATGATGGGATGTGAATGAGGAGAAATTGCCAGGATCTTCTAATACCATGCAGAGGTCCATAGAGTTGTAGAGATCATGGCAACAGTGTCATGCTATACAAAACAAATGGGCAGAGACCATGTGGGAACAGAGATCAGCTAATGCCTGACTCATGAAGCATGAGACCAACCTCCATGGATGAGTACTCTAAACTGCAGAGATTTTTCTGTTTTGCCCAGTTTATAGGCAGGAATGGAAAAGCTTCCTTTACTATTCTGGGAAAGAAAGAAAAAAAAAGAATGACTGCTGATAATATTTCTGTTGTTGAGTTTTCCATCCTTGTTCTGATTAGATGTTCTTACTAATTCTGTGTTCTAGTTAGCCTAGTTTTCTATGAATATGGTACTAACTGAATAGCTTGATCTGAATTAGCTTTAGAAGTTTCTAGTCTTTGACTTAGTAGGAGCATAATGAGTTAAAATAGGCTATTTGCTAGAGAAGTATGAACCCAAATCCATGAGGGACTGGTGTTGTCTGGCATACAGGTAATATGTCAATATTTTCCCAAGTTAATTTATGGATTTATTACTTTACTCACCAAAATATCAATGACAATTCAAAGAATTAAATAAAACAGTAACAAAATAGATGAGAAAATGAAACTGGGGAAAACAGATGATGAATAATCCATTGCCATATTTCAAAATAAGTGTAAAAAACTTTAAAAAAATGAAGTGCTAATTATTAAAAGAATCTGTTACTGGACTAAAATAAAAAAAATATATATATATATATCAACAGAATAGAGAAACACCAGAAATAAATAATTGTGGTATCAGTCTGTTAAAACTAAGATAAAAATATTAGAAAAGTCATTATATGGTAAATATTTTCAGGAAAATTGTATGGGAATATGGTTAAAAATTAGCTTTCATTCCCCTCTCACACTATGTACTATAATAAATTTCAACTGCATCTGTGACCAACATTTTAAGACATCATGAATGTTCAAGGAAAATATAATACATATTTCTTCATCATAGAAAGAAAAATGTATTTATTGGAAAGAAAATAGATTTGATCAAATAAAAATTAAAAGATTTTGTACAACAAAATGCAATATTTCACAAAGAAACAGACTAGGAATATTTCATGATATAGATCTAATTTCAAACCTAGCATTCAGAATCAACTTGGCACAGAAACACATTCATAAGAACAATGCTTAATTTCTAATGAATAGTCACATGGTAGGGACAGAGGATTTTCTAAAGAGGAAAAACAAATTGCCAATAAATGCTTGAAAAAGCATTCAAATACTGTAATCAGACAAATTTGAGGTGATACCCCATATCTACTAAATTGGCAAAAAAAACTAAAACCATAAAATTTAATGCTAACATAATTGTTGAAAAATGAACTCATTAGTGTGATTGTAAATTGGTGTAAACTTTCTGAGAAGCAATTTGGCAACATAAAGGAAAAGTTACAAAATCAATCACATGCTCTAACCCAAAGTTCCTGATAATAGCATCATATCTAATTGGAAAAGAGAAAAAAATAAAGACAGGTGTACAGCTGCTTTATTCGGAATAGTGGAAAACTGGAATAAACTACATGTTCGTTGAGTGGGGAATGATGATTAATATCCATTGATATTATCTATCTATGGAATAGATATCTATGGATATCTATCAATGGAATAGAATATGATTGCTACTTTGGGGAAATGAAAAATATAATGAAATATTGAAGGATATGAAATGATGCAAAAAGAAGAAAGTAGAATTAGTAGAGAAACTCACATTGATTAGTTATACAAGCAGAAACAATAAAACTATAAGTTGATGTGAAAAAATTTATAAGGAGACAGATTTGGAAGGAGATTCAAATATATAAATTATAATTATTATTTTGTTAAAGTTTTGTTAAATTTTTCTGTTATAGTGTAAATGGTTTTATTTGAGATTATATTGTCTATTAAGATTGTAATTAAGTTTAAAATGAAATATATTTTTTAAAAGAGAGGTTGTAGATATAATGAGAGTCCCTGCCTATGGCAAAGGCCATGTGTAATGAGGCCCCCGCAAGGGGCTATCATTCCTCCAGTCTGTAGAATGGGGGTATTGTGATGTGTGTAAAGGGAGACAGATTAGACATCTCTAGAAGACACTCCCCACTCTTCTCCAAGGGAGATTTTAATTCATAGCACAAGGCATAGCAAGACATTGGGACCAGAAATCACTCTACTCTCCTCAGATAGGGGGCACCAGGCTAGAATTATTTCTATCTACTCTCTAAAATATTGTTAGTCTAGGGGATATGATAGGGTTCAAGCTAATTTCTGATCACTGTTACTCATTATTGAAGAGAGGCAGACCCCAAACTCTTTATCCAAGGCTTGACCCCTTTCCCACCAAATATCAGTTGTAAAGAAACCTACTCATCCAAATCATAGCAAAACAGAAGTCAGAAAAGGTTGTACATATGAGAATTATGTACTAGACAATACAGACTGAATGAGTTCTCCCATTGGGAGTGAAGTCAACTCAACTGAGAGAGAAGGTCCTGGAGTTCATTCAAGGGAAAATTACCCACAGTCTCTAGTGTAACAAGCTGGAAACAGGGACATGATGAAGACTACCAGCTCCTCTCGTGTCTTTCCAGAGTCTTTCCCCTCAGCAAACTGAAGGAGAGTTAGCTTCCTCTGTTCTTCTTGAAGCTGGAAGACAGAAGACGCAAAGGGACTTAGCACTTAAAAAGTCTCCAAGAAGACTGAAGAAGGCTAGAGTTCTCCCACTCTTGGCCCCTCACACAGGACAGGACATCATCTCTGCCAATGGAGAGTCCCATACCAGTGAGTTTTGAGACAGGGATTAAATACACATAACATAGCCATTCACACGTTATCCTTATAATTTATTTAGGATTTATTTGTGTATATATGTATTTCATTTGTCTTTCTCAAACTATTACCCTGACTTTCTTTTCATCTGTCCCTGCAAATTGCAATAGAATGCCTTTGGGAAACTTGAATTCTGTTTTTTTTTTCTTTTAAATAGTGTTTTATTTTTTCCCATTACATGTAAAGACAATTTTAACATTCATTTTTTATATAAAATTTTGAGTTCCAAATTTTCTCCCTCCCTCCTACTTAAGATGGCAAAAAATTTGAAATAGATTACACCTTTACAAGTATGTAAAACATATTTCCATATTAATCATGTTATGAAGGATGAAACAGAACAAAAAGAAAAAAATCTACAAAAAAAAAGTGAAAATAGTGTGCTTCAATATGCATTCAGACTCCATCAGTTCTTTCTCTGGATGTAGGTAGCATTTTCCATCATGAGTCTTGGAATTGTCTTGGATCATTGTATTTCTGAGAAAAGCTAAGTCAAGGGGGGTGACTAGGTGGCACAGTGAATAGAGCACCAATCCTGGAGTCAGGAGGACCTGAGTTCAAATATGGCCTCAGACACGTAACACTTACTAGCTGTGTGACCTTGGGCAAGTCATTCTTAACCCCAATTGCCCAGCCTTCCCCCCTCCAAAAAGGAAAAAAAAAAAAAGCTAAGTCAATCACAGTTAATCATTGCACAATGTTGCTGTTACAGTGTAAAATATTCTCCTGGTTTTGCTCACTTCATTTTGTATCAGTTCATGTAAGTCTTTCCAGGTTTTCCTGAAATCTGCCTGCTTGTCATTTCTTATAGCACAATAGGATACCATTACATCCATATACCACAACTTTTTCAACCATTACCCAATTGATGGAGATCCCCTCAATGTCTAATTCTTTGTCACCACAAAAAAGAACTGCTACAAATATTTTTGTACATGTGGACCCCTTTCCCTTTTTTATGATCTCTTTGGGATATAGACCTAGTAGTGGTATTCCTAGATCAAAGGGTATACAGAGTTTGATTACTCTTTGGGCACAGTTCCAAATTGTTCTCCAGAATGGTTAGATCAGTTCACAGCTCCACCAATAGTGAGATGCCTGAATTCTTCATGCTTCTTTAGGAACCTGGGAAAACTCCACAATATTAGACAAATTATTCAAGGCAGAAGCTTTCTTGTCCTTTTTTCTTATTACCTTCCTTAGTTCCTTTTGTTCAATCATTTTTAGTAGTGTCCAACCCTTCATGACCCCATTTGGGGGTTTTCTTGGCAAAGATACTAGAATGGTTTGCCATTTTCTCCTCCAGCTCCTTTTATAGATGAGGAAACTGAGGCAAACAGGGTGAAGTGACTTGCTCAGGATCACATAGCTAGTAAGTGTCTAAGGTCAAATTTGAACTCATGAAGATCAGTCTTTCTGATTCCAGGCTAAATACTCTATCCACTTGCACCACCTGGCTGCCCCAGTACCCTTGCCCTCCTCTGAAAAGTCCAATGTACTATGTACTATGTGAAAATTTCTTTTAATTGTGCCTCTTATCCAGATTGACAATCCCAAGTGAAGGCCCTTGTCCATCACTGCATACCAGACCAATAAAGCGTCAAGCTCACAGCTACCTTGATGCCTGCCAGTGTGCCATCTAAACAAGACTGCAGCTAGTACAAAAAGCTGAAATTCAACACAAAAAATAAAAAATCCTGGACGAGTCCTCAAAATGTCACCTTCTAGGTATAATTTAGGAAGGTCTGCCTTGATTAATGCACTCTTATTTCAGAGAATCTATATTTTTAAAAAATCATCAATGTAGCCACTCAACCACAAAAAATTTTAAAAAAACACCATGGATGAATCCCCACAATATAATTCATTAAGGAGGTCTATTTGGGGAGATCTATTGCAACTTCTGTACTACTAGGGTAAGTATCTTAGATTCTACCCTCCCCCCTAAAAAAATCAAACATCCTGAAACTAGCCCCAAAATATAATGCCTGGCTCAAAGTATCTCTAGACTCACATGGGGCCAAATTCACATCTTAGAAGATTCTCAGTAATGATGCTATTTGTCTTATGTTCTTGCCCAGGATTCTCCTGGGAACACCTAAATTTATCTCATATGTAGCTCTCATCTAATTGTCCTCAGTTTTCTTGCAACCAAGAAACTAACATAGAACCTGGAACATGGATCATAGAATGTGTAAGCTCACAAATGATCAAGAAAACTTTACCTCTCTGAGGGGTCCCACTTCGCCCAGAGTCAGACCCTGACCTTGTCCTTGAGTTCAGGGCTCCCAACTGGTTTTTTTTTTCATCTTTCTCCTTATTAGTATTAATTATATAGTATTAATGTTAAAATAAAAATTCCTTGTTAACTTATAAGACAGAAGAAACCCGAGATCCAAAAGGGGGACCTGGAATAAGCCAGAGTTCGATCACAGTTTATAAAGATTATAACATTTATTGTCTGAGAAGCTTGCAAACTGGAGCAAAGAGACAAGTTTTCAACTGGTGAAAGGGGAGTGGGAAAAGGGTGAGGTGTTTATACATATTTGAAGCATTTATGACCTTTTGAGGTTTTCATGGCTAAATGGGAGTTAAGGTAGAAACACAATAGATGGGAAGTCAGGGAAGTGGGGAACCAGGGAGAAGATCTGCCAATGCAACAAATCAGAAAGCAGGATATTTTCTGCTCTTTAGATAAGTCAGAAAGCAGGATATTACTTCTCTCTCTGAGCTGGTCAAGACTGGTTTCAGCAGCTGCAGGCATCTTTGAGTTCAGCTAAAATTTACTCATAAAGGTTCACTGGCATCCTGATTGTCTCCATTGTCTGGTTTCCCTGTGGAAAAAAAGAAGCTCCAGCATATTTAATTGGTCAGTATAGTCATTACAGAGCCCATGTTCACACTAACATCATTCTGCTACCACTGCCCCTGGTTCTCAAAGTTTGTATGGTACCCCCATCTATAGCTCATGAGCAAGCAGTCTAATATCAACAGCAACTAGATGGCATGATGGATAGAGTGCGGGGCCTAGAATCAGGAAACCTCATTATCCTGAGTTCAAATCTTGCCTCAGACATACACTAGCTGTATGAGCCTTTTGTTCAGACTAAGGCTTGCTTATAGGCTCTATAATTCTGCAATGCTGCTATTACCACCACTGCTACTGCTGCAGCTACCATTTCTTCAGCCAAGTGTTACAACTCTTTTGGAATAGCAAGCCCAGGCCAACATAACTTTGGGAATAATCAATACATTACCAACTCTTTCATTAGTCTGGTCCACAACCATGCCTGGAGGGCACAAAAAAGAATCCCTGAGGAAATGAGAAAGACTTCCAGACTTTCTGGTCCCAACTGGCCCTAACTGTGTTTCTCTAGCCCTCCCTCCAAGCTACATTGGGACAAATGAATTAATTCCATCAACTTCTTTAATCAGTCAGTCAATAAACATCTTTTAAGTATCCACTTAGACAATGTGCTAAGTGCTGGAAATACAAAGAAAGGCAAAAGATAGTCCTTGCCTTTACAATCTAATGGGGGAAGATAACACATAAAAGGAAGCTGAAAGGCTAGGGGTAAGGTGGAGATGATGGAGAAGTCCAGAGGAGCATAGCAGTGTGGGAAATGAAGAAAGAAACTGGGGTCCTCTTTAGATGGTGGTTCTAGAAGGGGGTCTATACTCTCTACCCTCCAATCAGAGGGAAAGAAAGGCCACAGGGGCAGAAAGTACTGCCGGGCTATGAGTTCCAAGGCTCCTGATACATGGTGGAGAAGTCCAGAGGAATGTAGCCAGATAGATAATGCGTCAGCTATTATGAGTGTAATAGCTAATAGCAGCTAACATTCATACTGTTGCTTACTATGTACCAGGTACTGTGCTATGAGCTTTAAATTTTTATTTCATTCAATCCTCACAACAACCATGCAAGGTCGGTACTATTATTGTCTCTATCCTACAGATGAAGAAACTGAGGCAAACAGAAGTCAAGTGACTTGTCTCTTCCATCCCCATATATCAGCATAACCCAATGATTTTGTGACTAGAGGAAAAACATTTGTACCCCTTTTCCACTAATTTTCTCCATATACTATATTCACCACACTTTGATTAAGAACAAGCCATGCAAGGGGCGGAGCCAAGATGGCGGAGTAGAAACAGCACGTCCAAGGCACTCTCCCCCCAGATCACCTCCAAACTATGTAAAAGGGGACTCTGAACAACTTCTGGAGCCCCAGCACCCACAGAACGACACAGAGAAGCTAACCTCCTGCTGAGGACAGCCCAGCAGCCCTGCAGGGAGAGGCCAGTGCAGCACTCCGGGAGCCAGCAGCACAGTGCGAGGAGAGCTGAGCCCAGGTCCATGTGAGCCCCGGTTTTAGCCCTAGGGAGGCCAGGCCAGCAGCCAGCTGGAGGGACCCCAGAACACCAGCAGCTGTGGCAATTCCAGAATTATCAACATAGACATGCCTAGGACAAAGTGAGAGGTTAGTGCCCTATGGACTTTGGGACCAGTATTTGGGGAACTCGTCGGCTTCCTCCCTTGGGGGCTAGAAGCTGCTGAGGAGACATGCTATTTTGTAGTTTTCAGAGGCAGCTCCAGCTCCTGGCCTGCGAACTGTAGGGAGATCCAGCGATCAGTCTTGGGGGGGCAATCTCTCTTGCCTTAACCTCCCTGGATCTGGATTGTGGTCTGGGGGGGAGGTCATGGGGTGGGTTTCCAGCTTGCCAGAAACGGAAGTTGTCCCCCCACATGTTTGGGATGAAGCTCCCCTATCTGACAGAAGAGTTCTACTGTGGCAACAAGCCCCAAAGTCAAGTAATTAAGTGGCAACATGCCAAGGCAAAGGAAACAAATTAAACAGAAAACTGCAACCTTAGACTCCCACTTTGGGGGCAAAGAGGATTGAAACATGGAACAGAGGACTGTGAGGTCAGAAATCCTGCTCCAAAAGCCCCAAAGGAAAATATGAGCAGGTTACAGGCCATAGAGGACCTTAAGAAGGACTTTAAAAATCAAATAAGAGAAGTGGAGGAAAATTGGGAAGAGAAATGAGAAGGATGCAGGAAAAGTATGAAATGAGGGTCAACAGCCTGACTGAGGAAAACAACACCTTAAAAAATGGACTAACTCAAATGGCAAAGGAAGCCCAAAGGGGCAATGAGGAGAAGAATGCCTTAAAAAGTCGAATTTGCCAGATGGAAAAAGAATCTCAAAAGTTCACTGAGGAGATTCATTCCTTCAGAGTTAGACTGGAGCAAATGGAAGCTAATGACTTTATGAGAAATCAAGATGCTGTTAAGCAGATCCAAACAAATGAAAGATTAGAAGGCAATGTGAAATATCTCATGGGAAAAACCACTGACCTGGAAAATAGATCAAGGAGAGACAATTTAAAAATTATTGGACTACCTGAAAGCCATGATCAAAGAAAGAACCTAGAAATCACCCTTCAAGAAATTCTCAAGGAAAATTGCCCTGATGTTTTAGATCCAGAGGGCAAAATAGAGGTTGAAAGAATCCACAGATCACCTCCTGAAAAAGATCCCAAAAAGAAAACTCCCAGGAATATTATAGCCAGGTTCCAGAATCCCCAGATCAAGGAGAAAATACTACAAGCAGCCAGGAAGAAACAATTTCAATATTGTGGAAACACAATCAGAATAGCCCAGGACCTGGCAGCTTCTACACTGAGGGATCAAAGGGCATGGATTATGATATTGCAGAGGGCAAAAGAGCTGGGACTGAACCCAAGGGTCCCCTACCCAGCAAAACTGAGTATTGTGTTTCAGGTGAAAATATGATCATTCAATGGAATAGAGGACTTTCAAGCATTCTTGAGGAAAAAAACAGAGTTGAATAGAAAATTTGACATCCAGACACAAGAAGCAAGAGATGCCTGAGAAGGTAATCAGGGAAAAGAAATCAAAAGGAACTTATCAAAGTTGACCTATTTACATTCCTATATGGAAAAACAATAAGTGTGACTGATGAAACCTTTCTCAGTATGAAAATAATGGAAGAAGGGTGTATGATCATATGAATACATAAGTGAATGTGTGTATATATGTTTACAGTTATACATGGATAGAGGGCATAGGTTGAATTTGTTGGGAAGGGAGGATACTCAAGGGGTGAAATTATGAGGTGAGAGAGGAAAGTGGCAAGAAGAGATGGGGAGAGACAGGGTAGGGTAAACTATCTCATGTAGAAGAAGCAAGGGGAAGTGGCTGCAAGGGAGGGGAAGAATAGGAAGGCAAAAAGGCAAAACCACATTCTCATTGAATTTGGTTCAGGCAGAGAATGACATACATACTAAATGGGATATCTCAACCTGCAGCAGAATAGGGGAAAGGGGGATGAGAGGGGGGATGATGGATGGTAGGGCATTCTTGTGGAGAGGGGAGGTTGGAAGTACCCACTATAGAAGAGGGACAGGATCAAGTAGGGAATGGACCAGGTGGGGGGTGGGATGGGTGGGAGGGAATTATAAGCAGCCTTGTACAATATATCTACTATGGTAATGTTTTGCATAGCTAGACAGGTACAACATATACTGAATTACTTATCTTCCCAGAGGGAATGGGTGACAAGGGAGGAAGGGAATGGATCTGAAATTCGAGGTCTTAACATTAAATGTTTCAAATATATATATATAAATACTATTATTAATACTCTTTTGCTTGTAATTGGGAGATAAGATGTGCAGGCATTGGGGCACAGAGATTCACCTTGCTCTAATGGAAAAGTCAAGGGGGTATGGGAGAAGATATGGGAGAGGGCAGATTGGAGGAAGTGATATCTTGTGGGACTGCTATTCTGGGAGGGTGGGTAGGGGAAAAACGGGGGGAAAAATTGTAACTCAAAATCTGGCAGAAATGAGTGATGTAAAACAGAAGTTATTAAAGCATTTGTTTAATAGAACAAGCCATGCAAATTCGGTCAACATTTGGACAAAGCCTCAAGAAAGTAAAAGAAATACCAGTGGGGGAAGAGGCAAAGATGGCAACCATAAATTCTGCAGCAATGGGAAAGGTCCACTAAGATTATCTGTTAATGCCCAAATTTTTATTAGTGTATAATACTCATAAATAATAATAATAATAAATACTAATGTAATACTAATAAATAGCAGCCACCTTTATGAATTATTTCTTGCCTCCATTTCTTAGTAAACCACAGAGGATTGCATAAATATAAGTTATTATTATTCTCTTATAACATTTGTAGGGCAACTGTGAAATGCACTGGGAGATGTCTTTGGTTTTTACCCCTGAAGTATATGAACTTTTCCTTTCCTTATTGTCATTTCTATTATATGTATGTAAAACACCATTTGTCATAATGTTAGTCAATAAATATTAAGTGCCTACTATGTAGGCACTTAATATTTATTGACTTAAAACATGTCTACATATATCATACATAAATGCATATATCTATACATGGCACTGTGTTATACAATGTGTTGGTTCCAGCATGAATCTATATTGCCATTTACCCATCCTGTAGAAAAGTATGGCCCCAGTTTTCCTTTTGCATGTTCCACTTTCCTACAAGTCCTTCCTAGAGCACCGACTCTGTCAAACAACCCAGCTGTACATTCACGATAAAGTAAACTGTGAAACAGTGTTTATTATGACATGATCTGAAAATCTTGGCATGTTTGGCAAACTGCAAATGGAATCTTTTCACATCTGGACTTATTTTACTAGGTGCTAGTTGCCTTGTCCACATTTTACAGCTGCTGAACCTCAGCATTAGACCTGGGCTAAAAGTCTTTATGTTCTAGTACTTATCAAGTATCACATTGCTAGAGGGTCAGCTCTGTGAAAAGCAGCAGAAATATGAGATTCATCAGAGGAGAGATGTTTCTTAAGCTTTCTGAAGAAATAAAACCAAGAAATTCTTTTGCCACTTTCAGTTACCTTTGAAAGCAATGAGAAATTTGGCAAACAATTTCCCCCCAAATTATCAGTTTTTAGGAGAGGCATTATAGCGTAGTAGATTAAATTCAGGATTTAGAGTCAAGGGAGATAAGGGTTCAACACAACTTCCAATACTTAGCTATTTGACTATGGGTGAGTCACTTGAAGCTCTCCAAGCCTCAATTTTCTTATCTGTAACATGGGAATAATAGCAACTGTAGAATTTATCTCAAGGTTTGAGGGAGGAATATGATTATATTTATGATATATAGGTACACACATATACATGTGTATGTCTCAATATACAATATAGATACATATATGTTATACATAGTATATGTGTTATATGTGTGTATATGATAGATAGATAGACAGATGGATAGATAGATAGATAGATAGATAGATAGATAGATAGATAGATAGATAGATAGCCAGTTGGCAGGGTTTTAGGAATCATGTAGTACATTGATCACAGGTAAGAATCTGTACCACCATTTACTCATGTCCCTAGAAAAGCAAACATAGCCCCAGCTCCCCTGTTACATGTTTCCAAGTGCCTCCTATGACAATCATGTATGTCAAACAACCCAACTAGATAGTCACCATAAAGTAAGTTGTGAAATAATGTTTATTATTCTGTGACATATATTTACATATATGTGTGTATAGCTAAAGAAATATGTATATATCTGGAATGTTTAGATCTGTGTTGCCCCACTGTGCTAATCAGCGAACCTGCTTCTCTCTGGTACTTCCAAGGTCCTCATCCCAGGACTATCTGACCATTTTGGGTTTGGGGAGGCGAAAGTCCTCTGTGTATTCATATGTGTGTATGTACATATATAGGTACAGATACACATGCAAATATATATATATTATATGTAAATATTATGTAAACTTTAAAATGTAATATAAATGTCAGCTATTATTTTTCAGCTTTTAGGAAGATGGTCTCATTACTTATTTGTATTGAGAATATAATCTGTGTGTCCCTTTGTCCTCTGAATGTCTTTCCTCCATACTCCTGGCCTCCTTTTCCTAGCCTGCAGCTATGCCTTCCTACCCTTGCCATAATCTTCCATAATGGAAAGCTACATAACTGTCTGGGGTCTCCTGAGCACAAGAGATTCCTTTATCAAATTAGCCAGTATCTTCTTATTTTCACCCTTTCACACAATGGCAGTTGTGTTTCCTCAGCAGGGTAAGTAACTATATTCACATTGAAACTATTTGCTCCTAATCTTAGAGTATAATCTCCATTAGAATAGGGGCCTTCCTAGTCTTTTCATGCTTGAATATCTCAACTACACAGTATTCCTTTACCATCTTTTTTAAAAATTTTAATTTTTTAATTTTAACTTAAACGGAAAAAAGCACTTTCATACATAGCAGAACACAAAAAGGATTCTCTATGAAACCATCAATCTCCATCTTATGTAGGTTGCTTTTTATTTTAAAGTATATAAATAAATTCTGCATGTTACTTTCAAAACTGTCCTTCTTGAAAAGGAGAAGGAAATAGTCTGGTGGAATTTCCTTCTCATGAGCATAATTTACAGATAATGTCTGATGATGCTAAATGATCATTAACATGCCTATATAGAGGGGAATGAGGTATGATGTAGGGGCATTAGATCTTTTGAGTTGACCTGTGAAAGGCTTTAAGCAAAAATTTGGGATATTGAACACTTAATCTGTTGCAAAAGGTACTAAATATGTTAAGACAAATAAATTTCTTCACCAAAAAAAACCTTTTGATTCTTTGAGAAGAGTACATTGTAAGCCATAAAGTTCTATAAATAAATTCTATTATTAGTGTTAGATTGTAAATGCGTTAAGGGCAGGGACTGTTTGGGGTTTTTTTCTTTGAATCCTTGGGTTCTTATGCATATTAGGTGCTTCATAAAAGTTTGCTGAATTGATTCACACCAAATCCATACAGTGGAAAGGGAACAGAACAGTAAGAAGTATAAACAAAGACAATTTTGACCAAAGTATTTTTAAAGGATTAGATGTTTAAGATGAGGGATGGGTTATAGTAGTAGCAATCAGAACCATTCTTTAGAACCACATCTTATAATATTTATGCTTAGGTCTTTTAATAAGGGTTCTATTTTCTTCTAATCTAAAAAAAGGATAACAAATCACACATTGGTAATTTTGCTCTCTTTGTCAGAATAAGGACTGGACCTTAGGTCACATAACCACAAGCTTACTCAAATAACAGACAAAATACCTCAGAAAAAATAAACAGCTTCTTGAGTGTTGGCCTTTGTTAATGGAAACTGTGGAATTTCAAAATTACTTTAATGGATATGTGACCTCATCAGTGTAGATATCTTCCGGCAGTAGAGATCACAACCTACCCAGATCTTCTCATCCTGTGTAATTCCTGTTTACATCCTCCCATAAATTCTTCAGAGAGAGAGTCTAACCAATGTGCTGGAGGTCTTTGCTAAATCTCATAATGTTTATGGACACTAATTCAGTCCCTGAGTTTCCCATCTTTTATGCACTGTTCTCACCTCTTTTTTTTGTTTGTTTGTATGCATCCTTGATGATATCTTCAGTGCCTTTTTTTGCATGTCATCCTCAGTTAACATGAGTAACATGGGTAGCAAATAATTTCTACCCTATGTGCCTTTTGCTTGAAAGTGATTGCTGGGATATCTGGAATTCATCATAGAAATTCCATTAAAAGACTTGCTGGCAACCAAAGTGAATACAAGAGGAAAGAAACACTGCATCTTCTGGGAGAGTCTCAGTTCCCCAGATCTCATCTTTTAACAGAGGGCTAAGGATACTGTTGCCCTTCTTTTGACATTCCATTTCTGAAGGCACCAATGACTGAGTGAAGAGTCCCATGCCTTGAATATAGCGGATGTTTAATAAATGTTGATTGACTGACTTTCCTTCCAGAAGCTTTGTTCTTTATGTATCCAACCCATGATTTCATCAACGTACAAAATTCCTTCCCTCTGACAATACAGATTAGCACCTGATCTGTAAGTCTGAGTCTTAGAGAATTGCCAAAGGACAAGTGACTTACCCAAGGTCACACAGCCAACTTGTGTCAGAGACTGGACTTGAATCTAGGTCTTTCTGACCACCCATGATTGGTTTTCTACCCAATAGAGAGCCCCACTGCCTCTCATGAACTTTCACATGGAGTATCAAGTCAGCGAACATTTGTTAAGTGTCTACCATGTGAGAAGCACTATGCTAGAGGCTTAGAATACAAATTTAAAAATGAAGTAGACTTGAATCTCCAATTATTTGTGCTCTCAAAATAGTAAGTGGCTACTAGGTGACGCTGGGGACAGAATACTGGAGTTGGTCAGGAAGACCTGAGTTCGAATTCTACCTCAGACACTTAGTCTTGTGAATTACTTAACCAATTTAAGCCTCAGTTTCGTAGAGACAATATTGGGATGAAGGCTATAGTAATATTTACCTCACATGGTTGTTGTGAGGATTAAATGAGATAGTATATGTGGACCACTTTGAAAACTTTAAAGCTCTATACAAATGCTAGCTATTAATATCATTAATGACATAATAATACAAATTATAATAATATAGTAATCATGCCTCAGCTTTATATAGAGCTTCATGGTTTAGGAACCTTCAAGGTCATCAAGTATAGACAACTTTACAGATGAGGAAACTGAGGGACAGAGAGGTTTTTACTTGCCCAGAGTTTTATAGGGGAATTAGGTTGTATAATGGGTAGATCTGGAGTCAGGAAGACATGATTTCAAATCCGGCCTCAGATACTTCCTGACCTTAGCTGTGTTTGCCTCAGTTTCCTTATCTGTAAAATGAGTTAGAGAAGGAAATGGCAAACCTCTCCAGTATCTCTGCCAAGAAAACTCCAAATGGGGTCATGAAGAATCAGACACAACTGAAAACTCAACAACAACAAACAACAGAAATTGTAGAGCTAGTAAATGATGGAGGCAAAAAGTGTGACTTAGTCTTTCAGACTCAAGTCCAGTCCCTTCTCCCACTATGGTATCTCTCCTTACCACATCATTCTGAGGCAAATATCAATAAAAATATCCATATCAAATATCAATTAAAATATCCAACTATCAAAAAATAAATAAATATCAATCAAGCAAGCACAAATATCAATAAAAACTGGACCTCAGAGAGGTAATGTGACTCACCCACACATCTAATAAAAGCTGGAATCAGGACTCAGACCCATCCCTTCTGACTCTAAGTCCAGTATTCTATATACCATATTATGCTGCTCCAACAAACATGATTTAAGCACCTACTCAATGCAATGTATTCCTTGATCTCAGCTTCCTAGCATACTTTGCCATCAGTGACCACAATTTCCCCTTACTGTGTTAAAGTCTGAAAAATGGGAGTAGAGTTTATGCACACTCACTAAGGTCTTACAGCTTATTCACTCTCCTCCACATTGAGTTAGATTCGTTTGGCTGATATGGGCCAATCACATTATGTTTTCCAGATTGTGAAGTCAGATCTTTTATTTCAGCAGTGAAGCTCACTCAGGATTTGGGTATGTCAGAAAAACAAAGAATCTAACCACCATCCCAAGCTATTGAGTTTCCTCTGAAGTACACATTCACAAAGTCCTTTTTTTTTCTCCAGAATGTATGGTTCCTCCTCCCCCCATTTTGTCCTTTTTCTGTTTTCCTTCTCCTCTTATGTAAATATTCTGAACAATACTGGCATATTAGCACACACCTGCTTATATATATACTGCCTTGGAATCCTCTGAAGTTAAGTAACTGTCTTAGAAATGTCAAGTTGGGTGGCTAAGTGGCACAGTGAATAGAACGCCCTGGAGTCAGGAGAACCTGAGTTCAAATCCGGCCCCAGACACTTAACACAAAAACTAGCCATGTGACCTCAGGCAAGTCACTTAATCCCAATTCTCTACCTTCCCCCCTCCAAAAAGAAAAAAAAAGTCAAGTGACAATAATAATAGCTAGTACTTAGATATCACTTGAAGTTTTCTAAGTTTATATATTTTAACTTATTCAATCTTTCTGACCACTCTGTGAGATAGGCACTGCTAGCTATGATATCACCACTTTACAGATGAGGAAGCTGAGGCACAGGGAGATTAAGTGCCTTGTTCAAGGTCACACATCTAATGTGACCTAGGGCAAGTTAATGTGTCTGAGGCAGGATCTGAAATCAGATCTTCCTGATTCCATGTAGCACAATCTATCCACTGTACCATCTACCTGTCTACTCAAGATTACAGAGCTAGAGTATACTGACATGAAGAATTGAAATTAGATGCAATAAGGAGATCAAACACATAGAAAAAGGACGTGTATTTTTAAAATTGTATAAGCAGTTTTTTTGTTGTAGCAAAAAACTAGACAGAGAGTGGATGCCTTGTTGGAGAATGACTAAACAAATTTTGGTATATTAATGCAATGGATTATTGTTGCACTATAAGAAAGGACAAAGGGATTAGATTCAGAGAAACCTGGGAAGACTCATATGAACTGATGTAGAATAAAGTGAGCAAAAACAAGAGAAAAATACCCTGACTAATACTGTAAAGAAAAATAACTCTGGGGGGCAGAGTCAAGATGGCGTAGTAGAAACAAGACTTCTGGGGTACCAGCTTCCTGCAATTCATATAAAAGGTGACTCTGAACAAACTTTGGAGCTACAGAATCCACAAAATGACACAGAGAAGCTAACTTCCCACTGAAGACAGCCTGGCAGGCTGGCAGGAAGTGGCCAGCACAGAGCTTTGGGAGCTGACCCAGACCCACATAAGCTGTAAGATGTAAGAAAATCATGAAAAGCAAGTCAACAACCTGACTGAAGAAAATAACACCTTAAAAAATAGACTAACTCAAATGGCAAAAGAGGCTCAAAAAGGCAATGAGAAACCCAAATTTGCCAGATGGAAAAAGAATCTCAAAAGCTCACTAAAGAGAATCATTCCTTCAGAATTAGACTGGAGCAAACAGAAACTAGTGACTTTATGAGAAATCAAGATACTATTAAACAGATCCAAACAAATGAAAATAAAAGAAGGCAATGTGAAATATCTCATTGGGAAAACCACTGACCTGGAAAATAGATCCAGGAAAGATAATTTTAAAATTATTGGACTACCTGAAAGCCATGATCAAAGAAAGAACCTAGAAATCATCCTTCAAGAAATTCTCAAGGAAAATTGTCCTGATGTTTTAGAACCAGAGGGCAAAATAGAGGTTGAAAGAATCTACCAATCACCTATTTAAAAAGATCCCCAAAAGAAAACTCCTAGGAAGGTTCCGGAATTCCCAGATCAAGGAGAAAATAATACAAGCAGCCAGGAAGAAACAATTTGAATATTGTGGTAACACAGTCAGTATAACACAGGATCTGGCAGCTTCTACATTGAGGGATTGAAGGGCTTGGAAAATGATATTCCAGAAGTCAAAGGAGCCGGAATTAAAACCAAGAATCACCTACCCAGCAAAACTGAGTATCGTGTTTCGGGGGAAATATGGTCGTTCAGTGGAACAGAGGACTTTCAAGCATTCTTGATGAAAAATGCAGAATTGAATAGAAAATTTGACATTCAGATACAAGAAGCAAGGGAAGCATGAGAAGGTAAACAGGGAAAAGAAATCATAAGGAACTTATCAGAGTCGCACTATTTACATCCCTACATGGAAAAAATGGTAATTGTAACTTATTAAACTTTTCTCAATATGAGAATAGTTGAAGGGAATAGAAATGTGCCTGTGTGCATATACATATATATGTCTATATAGGAGGGTATATGGGCATATGAATACATATGTGAGTATGTGTATATATGTGTACAGGTATACACAGATGGAGGGCACAGGACCAATTGAATAGGAAGGGATGATACTTAAAAGGTAAAATTAAGAGGTGAGAGAGAAATATAATGAGGAGATGTGGAGAGACAGAATGAGTAAACTATCTCATATAGAAGAGGCAAGGAGAAATGGTCACAATGGAGGGGAAGAACAGGAAGGCAAAAGGAAATGGCTCAACCTTATTCTCATTGAATTTGGCTTAGGGAGGGAATGACATACACACTAAATAGGGTATCTCAACCTATAGGAGAGTAGGGAGGAAGGGGATGAGAGGGAGGATGATGGAAGGGAGGGCAGGCTGAGGGGGGAGGGAAGTTGAAGCACCCACTTTTGAGAAGGGACAGGATCAAAATAGAGAACAGAACAAGTAGGAGGTGGGATAGGAGGGAGGGAAATATAGTCAGTCTTTTACAATATATCCACTATGGAAATGTTTTGCATAACTACACATGTACAAACTATATTAAATTGCTTATCTTCCCAGTAAGGGTGGGTGACAAGGGAGGAAGGGAATGAATCTGGAATTCAAAGATTTAAAATAAAATGTTTAATATATATATATTCTATTATTAATATGATTTTACATGTAACTAGGAAATAAGATATACAGGCACTGGGGCATAGAGATCCACCATGCCCTACTAGAAAGTCGGAGGGAGAATGGGAGAAGATATGGGAGAGAGCAGATTGGAGGAGGGGATATCCAGTGGGATCGCTATTTTGGGGTGGTAGTTAGGGGGAAAATGGGGAGAAAATTTCTAACTCAAAATCTTGTAGAAATGAATGATGTAAACTAGATGTTAATAAAACATTTGATCAAAAAAAAAAGAAAAGAAAAATAACTGGAAGACTTAAGAACTCTGACCAAAGAAATGATTTATTATGAATCCTGAAGACTGAGGATGAAACATGTCTCCCACCTCTTGGAGGGAAGGTGGTGAACTATATAGGTAAGGAATGAGACATCCACTTTTAGACATGACCAATACAATACAAATTTATTTCACTTGACTCTTCTTATGTAACAGAGGACTGACCAGAGTATACTCCTACACTTACTAGTTATAAGGGAATACTTGGGGTGGGGTTGGAATTGTTTGGGGGGAGTGGGGAGATTATGAAGATGATGAATGAAGAATAATGAAGAAAGAAAGAAAGAAAGATCAATGAATCATCTAAAAATACACAGAAGAAAACAGAAAGAAGTTCAGAAGGGTTCACAAACAAATAGATAAGTATTGGTAATACTATGCTAAATTTAATACATACTTTTAAAGAACCAGACTGAAATTAATAGATTCACATTTTCTCATAAAAAAAATCCTTCTCGGGGTGGCTAGGTGGCACAGTGAATAGAGCACCAACCCTGGAGTCAGGAGGACCTCAGCTCAAAGCTAGCCTCAGATGCTTAACACTTACTAACCGTGTGACCTTGGACAAGTCACTTAACCCCCAAAAATCCTTCTCTGATAGTCTTATCTAGTTGGTATTGCCTTATGTGATATCTAAGGTCCTTGAGTATACAAACCCTCTCTATTTAATCTTAATTTTTCCCCAGTGCTAAGCATACCACATTTGCTTACTAAATAAATGAATATTGAATGAAGGCTGTAATCCTTAAGGTTATAACCTTCATATGTACTCCTATATATGTTCTCCTGTTCTAAACTATCATTAGACAAAGGATTAGAAAATTAACAATGCTCCTCAGTTTGAGAGTTTCTTCTCTTTCTCTCTTTCTTTTCTTCCTCTCTCTCTCTCTCTCTCTCTCTCTTTGTCTCTCTCTCTGTCTCTCTCTGTCTCTGTCTCTGTCTCTGTCTCTGTCTCTCTCTCTCTCTGTCTCTCTCTCTCTCTCTCTCTCTCTCTCTCTCTCTCTCTGTCTCGCTAGCATTTACATTTTGGCATAGAGCCCATTTTATAGACGACCCCCATTTACTGCAGCAGGCTTTGCAATGTGTTGCTGCCTGTCCATTATAGTCTGAGGCCGATTTAAAACAACAACTTGAGATGGCTGTACATTACTGTGATCGATTGGCTGAACCCTCCTAAAAAAGGCCCTAGAATTAGAAAGCTGTGACTGTTTCCAAAATAGCAATAGTGAAAGAGCTTCTCTTCCTGCCTCCTTTCTGTAAATGATAAAGGGGGCCCTGGTTTGGGGAGCACACTCTCTTTCTCTTAAGAGCTAATAAATAAAATGAAGTGCACATCAGATGGCCCACTTGTTAAACAGTGAATGAGGAAGGAAACCAAGCCAGAGATAATGAAGAAATGCAAGGGTGGGGGTAAATGGATGGGACTGGAGTTCCAGGGCTGTCTGCTGGGGCTTCTGAGGGGAATTTTCTGGCAGCTAAAAAGTGGACATGCCCAGGCTGGGGAACCTTTGAAGCAAGGCAGGCTACAGATTTTTCCTTAGACTGAGGGAGGAGCAGGTGTCCATCTCGCTCTCGACAACCTCTCTGTTCCTCAACTCCAAACAGCTGAAGCACTGTCTCCTCTAACTCAGGGACACTTCTACCATTCAAGTGTGTTCTGGGTGGGTCAGACGAGCAGGTGATGCTTGGTTTGCCAAGGACTGAGTCAGAACCCGGAATTGGCCTCCTGCTCACTCACAGGACAAATTCTGAATCAAGTAGGGGCCAGTGCTAACTTTAGCTGAAACTAAAGGCTGAAAAATAGCCATCACCAAAGTCCACACAAGTCTGGGAAGCAGCCCAGTGATTTCTAAAAATTTTCGGCCTTCATAGCAGTCTAAAGTTAGGCTGAAGATTTGACAAATTGCCTTTCAATTTTAATATTGTACTGCCTTTAAGATTTTATTCCTATCATTAGATTTGTCCGATTGTCTTAGACTTTACTATCAAAAGTATTGACTAATCTAAGTAGCTGTTATTTTGCTATCTTTAACAGAGAACATATAGGACAGTTAGATGGTGCAGTGGATAGAGTACCTGCCTTAGAGTCAGGAGGACCTGAGTTCAAATTTGACCTCAGACACTTACTAGCTATGTGACCTTGGGCAAGTCATTTAACCCTGTTTGCCTCAGTTTCCTCATCTATAAAATGAGCTGGAGAGGGAAATGGCAAACCACTCCAGTACCTTTGTCAAGAAAACCCCCAAATGGGGTCATGGAGAGTCAGACACAACATTTCAACAGAAAACAACAAACTATTGTTGTTTGCATTATAGATATCTGCCATTGGAGGTCATTAATAAGTGACATCATATTAGTGATTTCATTCATTCATACAGGCATTCAACAAATATGTTTTCAATGTCTACTGTAAGCAAAAAATATAAGAATTTTAAATCAAAGAGCTAAATTCAGTGGAAAATTTCGTGAAACAGCTCAGAGTAAGGGTTGAAACATTATTTAACATGTATTTTTTCATGTAAACACAGGCTTAATACATGAACTTAATTTTTTTTTTTGGTGAGGCAATTGGGGTTAAGTGACTTGCCCAAGGTCACATGGCTAGTAAGTGTTAAATGTCAGAGACAGGATTTGAACTCAGGTCCTCTTGACTTTAGGGCCAGTGCTCTATCCACTGTTCCACCTAGCTGCCCCTAACATATGAATTTATACAAAACATGATTTAATACAAATACAAAAATTTGCTAGTTGCTTGAGCTTCAAATATAAGTGCTTTTATTCTTCACTAAAAACCAGTGACTGACTTGAGAAGGTAAGGGAAGAATGTTACAGATAAAACTGACATCAGAAACAAAGAAGATCTAAGGTGGGGTTTTGGAGGGGGAACAAAGCAGGAAAATAAAAGGCAATGGAAGTAAAATAGGAAATGAGCCTGAGTTTAAATAAAGAAGGATGTCAGAAAAAAAGACTTTGATCTACAAAAAAAAAATGCTTTGCACTATAGATTGTTTGGTTTTAAGCCAAGAGAAAGATATGATGTGCATAAAACAAAAGAAGTGGAGAGGTAAATGACCATCAATTTATAATTTCATTTTACTTAGTCCCTCTCTCCCCAGTTCAGTTAATGTAGTCACCCTATATAATAACAACTGTTAATGTGTGTTCAGGTGTTAATGTGGTAACAAGATGTTAGCACTAGGTAATACCTTCACAAAATGTGAATACCCTTCTACAATTGAGTTAGATGGGGCAATGCCATATACTGGGCTGAAAACTGGCCAAGCTCTTGGAGGCTTTAAATAGCTAAGCCTGTCAGCAAGTTGAGGCAGTTCTGGCAGAAGCTAGCAATTAAAGAACCACTGTCTGAAAGGGAATTTCTCTCTCCCCATCCCTCCCCATTTCTCCATCAATCGGGATGCTAAAAGCTAATAGCAGAGCTATTTGAACAGAAGGACATAACCCAGCAGGGGTGGGAACCTGTGATCTCGAGGTTACATGTAGCCTTCTAAGTCCTTCATTGTGGTCTTTTGACTTGAGTCCAAGTTTTACAGAAGAAATCCTTTTATTAAGGGAATTTTTCTGTTTAGTTCAGATTCAGTTAAAGGGCCACACTTGAGGATCTGGAGGGACACATGTGGTCTCGAGGCAGCAGATTCCCCACCCCTGAATCAAGTACTGAAAGAATATGTTCAAGAGAGTTTGAAACACAGTTGAGAGAGGGGAGACATAGTCTTGATAGACTCAGATATCGGTGGAACAGTAGAGAGCACCAGGTTAGGAATCAGGAAGACTCATCTTCCTGAGTTCAAATCTGGCTTGATTTACTAGGCTTTATGACCCTGGTCAAGTCAAGTCACCCTGTTTGCCTCAGTTTCCTCATCTGTAAAATGAGCTGGAGAAGGAAATGGTAAACTACTCACTCCAATATCTTTGCCAAGAAAACCCCAAATGGGGTCAGAAAGAGTTGGACATGACTGAACAATGGCCTTTGCAAACATCAACAGGTGGCAGCCTATTAGAGCTTTATAAAATGTCTGCTTGTTAAAATTACATAAATACCATTTGAAGAGTTTAATCACCAGGCCCATTAGCTATGGAAATTTTATGTTCATGTAAAAGAATGTGAATTTCTGAATTACTGTGAAATGTGCTATATGAACCCTGCCAGAAGACACCCTAGTTGATTTCCTCTGGACAACAAATGTTTGAGTGGAGAGTGTGAGGGGAAGACATTTGGATTTTGCAGAAGACATATGGCAATATAAAGTGAACCAAAGGCTCTTTCTCTTGGCTTACAGCTGTAATAGTGACCATTGTCTAATCTTGGGAAGTAAAACTATCAATAATTACTCAAACAAAACAGGTAGGTTATAGTGATTAGAGCTTGAATTCTGCAGGTCAGGTGAGCTCCTTTATCTATAACTGCCCAGAGACCCACCAGTGAGTCTCCAGGCTATAAGGGTTCTTAGCCTAAAGTCAATAGACAGATTTAATGGGGATTATGAACTTAGAAAGGGAAAAAAGTATCTTTATGTTCACTAACCTCTAGCTGAAATTTAGTATTTCTTCTAATTATTGAAAAATATTTGGTAAAGAGGTCCATAGTTTTTTTTAAACAAATGCTTTATTAACTTCTGTTTTACATCATTCATTTCCACCAGATTTTGAGTTACAATTTTTCCCCCTGTTTTTCTCCTACCCACCCTCCCAGAATAGCAGTCCCACAAGATATCACTTCCTCCAATCTGCTCTCTCCCATATCTTCTCCCATACCCCCTTCGACTTTTCCATTAGAGGAAGGTGAATATCTGTGTTCCAATGCCTGCACATCTTATCTCCCAATTACAAGCAAAAGAGTATTAATAATAGTATTTATATATATTTGAAACATTTAATTTTAAGACCTCGAATTTCAGATCCATTCCCTTCCTCCCTTGTCACCCATTCCCTGTGGGAAGATAAGTAATTCAGTATATGTTGTACCTGTCTAGCTATGCAAAACATTACCATAGTAGATATATTGTACAAGGCTGCTTAGAATTCCCTCCTACTCATCCCACCCCCACCTGGTCCATTCCCTACTTGATCCTGTCCCTCTTCTATAGTGGGTACTTCCAACCTCCCCTCCCCACAAGGATGCCCTCCCATCCATCATCCCTCCTCTCATCCCCCTTCCCCCTATCCTGCTGCAGGTTGAGATATCCCATTTAGTATGTATGTCATTTTCTCCCTGAACCAAATTCAATGTGAATGTGGTTTTGCCTTTTTAGCCTTCCTTATTCTCCCCCTCCTTTGCACCCACTTCCCCTACATGAGATAGTTTACCCTACCATGTCTCTCCCCATCTCTTCTTGCCACTTTCCTCTCTCACCTCATAATTTCATCCCTTGAGTACTCTCCCTTCCCAACAAAATCAACCTATGCCCTCTATCCATATATAACTGTAACCATATACACACACATTCACATATGTATTCATATGACCACACACCTTTCTTCCATTATTTTCATAGAGAGAAAGATATCATCAGTCACAGTTATTGTTTTTCCATATAGGAATGTAAATAGTTCAACTTGGATAAGTTCCTTTTGATTTCTTTTTCCTGATTACCTTCTCAGGCATCTCTTGCTTCTTGTGTCTGGATGTCAAATTTTCTATTCAATTCAGGTTTTTTTCCTCAAGAATGCTTGAAAGTCCTCTATTCCACTGAATGACCATATTTTCCCCTGAAACAAAATACTCAGTTTTGCTGGGTAGGTGACCCGTGGGTTCATTCCCAGTTGTTTTGCCCTCTGGAATATCATATTCCATGCCCTTCGATCCCTCAGTGTAGAAGCTGCAGGTCCTGGGCTATTCTGATTGTGTTTCCACAATATTGAAATTGTTGCTTCCTGGCTGCTTGGAGTATTTTCTCCTTGATCTGGGGATTCTGGAACCTGGCTATAATATTCCTGGGAGTGTTCTTTTTGGGATATTTTTCAGGAGGTGATCTGTGGATTCTTTCAACCTCTATTTTGCCCTCTGGATCAAAAACATCAGGGCAGTTTTCCTTGAGAATTTCTTGAAGGGTGATTTCTAGGTTCTTTCTTTGATCATGGCTTTCAGGTAGTCCAATAATTTTTAAATTGTCTCTCCTTGATCTATTTTCAAGGTCCGTGGTTTTTCCCATGAGATATTTCACATTGCCTTCTATTCTTTCATTTGTTTGGATCTGCTTAACAGCATCTTGATTTCTCATAAAGTCATTAGCTTCCATTTGCTCCAAGTCTAACTCTGAGGGAATGAATCTCCTCAATGAACTTTTGAGATTCTTTTTCCATCTGGCAAATTCAACTTTTTAAGGCATTCTTCTCCTCATTGCCCTTTTGGGCCTCCTTTGCCATTTGAGTTAGTCCATTTTTTATTAATTAGTCCATTTGTTGTTTTCCTCAGTCAGGCTGTTGACCCTCATTTCATACTTTTCCTGCATCCTACTCATTTCTCCTCCCAATTTTTCCTCCACTTCTCTTATTTGATTTTTAAAGTCCTTCTTAAGGTCCTCTATGGCCTGTAACCTGCTCATATTTTCCTTTGAGGCTTTTGGAGCAGGATTTCTGACCTCACAGTCCTCTGACTGTTCCATGTTTCAATCCTCTTTGCCCCCAAAGTGGGAGTCTAAGGTTGCAGTTTTCTGTTTAATTTGTTTCCTTTGCCTTGGCATGTTGCCACTTAATTACTTGACTTTGGGGCTTGTTACCACACTATGGCTCTGCTGCCAGACAGGGGGATTTTCATCCCAAACATGTGGGGGACAACTTCCGTTTCTGGCAAGCTGGAAACTCACCCCACGACCGCCCCCCCAGACCACAATCCAGATCCAGGGAGGTTAAAGCAAGAACGATTACCCCCCCCCCCCCAGACTGATCGCTGGATCTCCCTACAGTTCGCAGGCCAGGAGCTGGAGCTGCCTCTGAAAACTACAAAATGGCATGTCTCCTCAGCAGCTTCTAGCCCCCAAGGGAGGAAGCCGACGAGTTCCCCAAATACTGGTCCCAAAGTCCATAGGGCACTAACCTCTCACTTTGTCCTAGGCATGTCTATGTTGATAATTCTGGAATTGCCACAGCTGCTGGTGTTCTGGGGTCCCTCCAGCCAGCTGCTGGCCTGGCCTCCCTGGGGCTAAAACCTGGGCTCGGCTCTCCGTGCACTGTGCTGCTGGCTCCCAGAGCACTGCCAGCTCCCAGAGCGCTGCGCTGGTCCTTCCTGAAGGGCTGCTGGGCTGTCCTCAGCGGGAGGTTAGCTTCTCTGTGTGGTTCTGTGGGTGCTAGAGCTCCAGAAGTTGTTCAGAGTCCCCTTTTACATTTTTTGGAGGTGATCTGGGGGGAGAGTGGCTTGGACGGGCTGTTTCTACCAGTCCATAGTTTTTAACAGACTACTGAAAGAGTCCATAACATCCAAAAAAAATTAAGAAATATATGGGAAATATATGTATCATGGGAAATATATGGAAATATATGTATCATTGGTATTGCCAGAAGATTCCCCAAGTTTGTTTCTGCAAGGTCATTAAGGAGCTTTCCTTTACTGATTCCCATTCAATAAACCTTTTTTTACTAAACTGAGGCAAAATTAGCATCCACACTGCCATGCTCCATATCCTGATGATCCTTGACCCTCTGTGTACTATGTTCCCCTCCTGAGCCCAGGTCAATTGAGAAAGTTGGGTGATAGAGACAGGCTGCTAACATGGTAGCAAGATGCTAGTCCCAGGTGGTCCCTTTTATAAAATGAGAACACTTCCCTCTAATTGTCAGAAGTGGTCATGCATAGGTGAGGTTGAAAATTGACTACATCCTTTAGACAGCTAAACCTACCATTCAGGTAAGGTTGTTCTAAAAGGAGCCAGTTATTGAACCAGATCCCTGAAAAGGAATTGATTTTGGGGTAATGGAGGATGGCATTTGTCTGTCTTCTTTTCCCTCTCATTGCCCTAACAGAAAAGATAGTTAAGTAGATAGATATAACAGTGACTGCCCTACCCTCACTGCCTGGAAAGCCAGGTATGTTACATTTTCATCCTTCTCCCAGGGTTCTCTTCCCCTTAAGAGTGTTTGGGATATTTAGATTCTCTGCAAATGACTCCAATCCCCAGTGATGGTATTCCCTGACATGAGTAGGGGGTGGCCCCCTACACCCCAGTTCCATTTTAGCCACTAACAGTGAGATTAGCTTTTACAAAGAAATATTCACTTCAAAAAGGTATAATAACATACAGAACCCCTCCCTTTCTCCTTTGTTACCTCATTCTCTGGGAAAGGAAAGGGGATTAGATTTATACTTATCTTAGTTCCTATAGAGCAAGGGTGTCATACTTGGGGCTTACCTCTTGTCCAATGCCAGGAACATAATAAAAATGTAACTTGGAAATGTTTGACAAACTAAATACAAATATAGTACAACATAGATTGTTAATTTGTTTTTTTCACAGCTATGGAACACAGGTCCAGTTTCATGTCCAAAACCCCCACTAAGATCGAGTCTGAGGCACCCTGGCCTCTCCAGACTTCCCTGCTGGACTGGCTGCAACATCCTGTCTGCAAATCTCCATCCAAAGTCATCATGGCTAATGCCCTAGAACAGGTTCTTAGATCAGCTTTACTAGGAAAGATAGATGTTTAAGGGGTCAACAATCTCTTTTAATTACATTAATTACTTCAGGGGAAAAAATCAGTGCCCCAAACTTCAGAGAAAATACAAGCAGAGAAATAAAGACCAACAGATGGGGCTCTGATCAAAGCAATATTGCTATACATTTCAGGGCAGCTAGGTGACACAGTGAGTAAGAGTGCTAGCCATGGAGTTGGGAGGACCCAGATCGGTTCCAGCCTCAGAAAATTAGCATCCATACATAAATAACTAGCCTGTGAACTTGAGCAAATTACTTAACCCCAATTGTTTTTAATTAAAAAATATTGCTATACACTTCACAGACATTTCTAGATGGAGAGAACCCTTACATCTTAGCAGTCAGGGAGCTCTGAATATATAGCCACTCAGAATCTTAACCAGGGAATCACAAGATCCTTCTCACAAGCTAGCCCCCAAATCAAAATACCAACTCAACTCAGAGTATATATATATATATATATATATATATATATATATATATATATATATATATATATATATATGTATGTATATACTTCTCAAAGCCAGAAAGCATCACAACCCTCATGACTCAGTGCCTAATTAGAAATTAGCAAAAGGTGTGAAAGCCTTCCTACAAGCAAGCCTCCCCTAATCAAGTTTCCCTTAATGGGTTCCATGTGAGGCCTATTAATGGTCAGAGAAGACCTTAAATGTCATTAACATTGCAAGTGATTTGCCATTTCCTTCTCCAGCTCATTTTATAGATGAGGAAACTGAGGCAAGTTAAGGTTAAGTGACTTGCCCAGGGTCACATAGCTAGGAATTGTCTGAAACCAGATTTGAGCTCAGGAAGATGTCTTCCTGACTCCACGCCCTGTGCTACATTCACTGTGTCACCTAATTGCCCTCTATAAACTTAGAGGTGGTCCTGAGCCTGACTTCAAGAAATCCATCCTCAAAACTTTCTGCTTCGTTTGAAGTGAATTTAGTACAGGAATTGCTGCTAGTCAAAAATTGAGGTATTGAGTTAAATTTCAAGGCTGCTCCTACCTCCCCACACATATTAAATACGCTATTCTATAGACTCGAAAAACGTGTTATCTCATTGTTTTGGCCAAAAAAAAAAAGGTGTTGAAGAGTAAGGAGAAAAATGTAACAACTTTAAAAGAATCTCCCACTAGAAAAAATATCACACTTTCAAACAGATGCTTCTTTTTTTTAAAAGGAAGAATTACGTGATTTGTAAGAATGCACTTTAACTGGTGTCCTGTAATAGATGATTTCTTATATAGTCATTTTAAAATTTTAAGACATCATATGCACACATATGTCTCAAACATAGTCTGATGTAATTCAAAATCTGGAAAACAGATGTAGTGATTACAAAAAGAATTTGGGTTGCAGTGTGTTCTGGGAAGCAATGAGCAAATTAGCTCCGCTTAAGGTCGGTATTTGCAGAAGGTTTAGCTTGAAAAAATCTAGAAGGAGCTGACCTTCCTTGCTACAGTAGTTGTTCCCATACTAAAGGAATGAATCGAAAGGAGTTCACAGCAATAGTAGTATGATAGAAAATTATACAGGATGAAAAGTAGTGTAGTACAGAGATATCCAAATCATGACCTGCTGGCCCTCATGTGGCCCACAAAGCTCCTGAGTGTAGTCTGAATGAGAATAAAATGTAATTGGGAAATATTTAACAAAATAAATAAAAATACAATAAAACAGATAATATTATAACTTAAAACTAAGTCAATAAGCAGCCTTCAGGGACCCTTATGTATGGTTTAGTGGTATCCCATTTCTATTTGCTTCAGACCACTGGCGTAATGTTTTGGAGGACGTTGGACATGGACGAATAAGGAAACCTGGTTCAGCTCCTGGTTCCGAAGCTAATAATGTGACCATAGCCAAGTCATTTGTATCCAATATTCTAGCACCCCCACAGTATAGGTTTACACAGACCAGGTCTGATCTTGGGCATTACCCAAAGGAAATAACTCACCCTTTGGTCTACAGCCCTCCTTGGAGCTTATTCTGGGAAAATCTCTGACTATAGTAGTGGCTGTCTAGGGTTCTGCAGATATGAGCAAAAGGTTCCCCTAAATTCTATGTACAAGGTGATGATGTCTTAGGGGGTATAGAAAAAAACTTTATTTTATCCCTAGATAAAGCAGAAAATATAAAGGACTCACAGGAGCCCTAACATGAATGTGAAAAATACATAAAGGCACTCCCAATAGCCAATAAAGAGGAAATAGATTTGTGGCTATGGGAGGAGTGACTTTTACCGATAGATACAAGCTGTCTCAACTTACTGAAAGAGAGAAATCCCTTTACTCTTCCAGACTGTTTAGTCCTTGCTGCTACTTTGCCCAGCACCAGAAGCTACCTACTCTAGCTTCTTCTTTCTCCAAGAGACATTCTGCTCAAGAAAGTTTCCTTTTCTGGAGAGAATACTTGAATTTGGGGTTACTCATAAGGCAACCCCCAAGGCTGGTACTGCTTACACTACTCCCCTTCTCTGACTAGAAGGCTATGTTTTAGAATTATATTGTCTAGGGAATTCCTCCTCTTCTGACTAGCAAATAGTGAATCCATAATGGCTTTTCCCAAAAACTTCCTCCCTCAAGCACAGGAGAAAGAACAGTTCTACTTCTGTCATGTCTCTCTGTTGCTCCAATCAGTAGCCGACCCCACAAAGTGGGCAAGCAGACACATACATGTATGCACACGTGTACCCCCGTGAACACATTCATACTAACTGTCCTCTCAGAATGTCTCCAAAAGAATGGTGGAAAAGGGAAAAACCTGAAAAATGATCTCCCCTTTTAAGGTGAACACAAAAGAATAGTTCTTCTTTCCATAAATCTAAGCCAACCAATTCATCTTGGGCCAAGTCCCCCATCAAAGAAATCTGTCCTCTAGGAGGCACCAAGTACCCATCCCAAATAAATCAATTCATTTTAGAGTCAGCCTCAGTCACTTAGATTTAAAAAGATGTTTTTTAGTCTCCCTTCACAGACATTATTAGACATTAATTTCTCTTTATTTTCCTAATCTGTAAAATAAGGATATTACATGTGGTGCTTACCCTGTTATGTTGTTGTAAAGCACTTTACAGACTTAAATTTCAGTTATTATTTTAGCAGGATGCAATGAATATATATACTGTCTATGAGAGATGAAATCAAAAGTCCCCAATAAAAGCTCACTAACTCATCAAATCCCAAAAGGCTCCCTTAAATTTGTCAAATTAATTGGGGAACTGCCTTGATCAACCCTTTACAATATTAAATTGCTGAGCATGTTTCTTCCTCTGCAAAATGAGAGTAATAATATGTACTTGACCTTCTAAGATTTTTATGAAGAAAAAAGTACTTCATAAACCTCAAAGAAGTAAATAAAAGATAAACTGTTTTTGCTATAAATTAGGGAGTAGGTGGATGAGGGAAGGATTATTTCCAGATTCTATGTATCTCTCTTGAAAAATCTTCCAATCAGTTCAAATGTTTGTAAATGTGGAGTGGGCAAGAGGAGTTAGATAGCTACTTTATTCCTGAAGGCACAAGTCCAAGATCAATGCAAGCCCAAGATAAGAAGGGCAGACTTTGGTGCCATGTCAAGAAAAAGTTCCCAATAATCAGAGCCCCCTAAGTAGAGTGGGCTGCCTTGGAACACAATGAGTTCCCCCTTAGTGGAGGTCTTGAACTAGAGGCAGATAACCACTTGTTAAGGAGTCTCCAAAATAATAATAACAATAATAATAGTAAATATTTGTGTAGTAGGTACTATGTGCTAATCATAAGCAGCTAGATAGCACAGTGGATAGAGTGCCCAGCCTAGAGTCAGGAAGACTCCTCTTTGTGAGTTCAAATTTAGCCTCAGATACTTACTAGCTATTTGACCCTAGACAAGTCACTTCACCCTGGTTTCCTCAGTTTTCTCCTATATAAAATGAGCTGGAGAAGGAAATGGCAAACCACTCCAGTAGCTTTGCCAAGAAAACCCTAAATGGGGCCACAAAGAGTGTGACATAACTGAAAACAACTGAACAAGAACGCATCACTGTGCTAAAATACTTTTACAAGTATCTTATTTGAGCCTTCCAACAACCCTGTGAGATAGGTGCTGTTACTATCTACATTTTATAGTTGAACAAATTGAGGCAAACAGAGGTTGTCATTTGCCCAGAGCCATAGAGCTATTAATTGAATTAAATTCAATAAACACTTTTTAATTATGTGCCAGGCACTGTGCTAAATAGTAGAAGATGAGAGAGAGGGAGAGGGAGAGAGAGAGAGAGAGAGAGAGAGAGAGAGAGAGAGAGAGAGAGAGAAAGCCAGTCCCTTCAAGGAGCTTACAATCTAATGCGGGAAGACAACACACAAAAGGAAGCTGAAAGGGCAGGGACACTATGGGGACCCTGCATGAGGTCATCTTGTTGCATGGAATTGAAAACAAGTAAAGCTGCAAATGGAGAGCAGAGTATCACAGACTGGCTTTGAACCCAGTGTTCCTGACACTGGGGCTGGTGCTCTGTCCACTGTGCTACAGATTTGTTGGGCCAGATGGCCTCTGAGTTGCCTTGAAACTCTGAGATGCTATCAACCTCTGAAATACTCTGTTCAGTAAATCTGTACTGGAAAGAATTATATCATTGTTGCCAGTAGAAAATATGGAAAATTTCTGGAAGAAAGACCTATAAAATCCTTGCTTTTAGAAGTACCTTAGAAGTGATTAATTCCAACTTCCCTTTTTATCACTTTTTGGAGCGGGGAAGGCAGGGCAATTGGGCTTAAGTGACTTGCACAAGGCCACACAGCTAATAAGTGTTAAGTGTCTGAGGCCGGATTCGAACTCAGGTCCTCCTGACTCCAGGGCCAGTGTTCTATTCACTGTGTCACCTAGTTACCGCCCCCCCCCAACTTCCTTTTGTTATTGTTGTTGTCTAGTTGTTTCCAACTCTTTGTGACCATATAAGGGCTTTATCTTGTCAAAGATACTGAGATAATTGGCCATTTCATTCTCCAGCTCACCTTACCCATGAGGAAATTGAGGCAAACAGGGTTAAATGACTTGCCCAGGGTCACATAGCTAGTAAGTATCTGAAGTTGGATTTGAATTCATGAGGATGAATTTTCCTGATTCCAAGCCCAGTACTCTGTCTACTGTGCCACCTAGCTGCCCTCCAACTTCCCATGCCAGGTTAAAGAAACACCCCAGATGACTTTAGCTAATCCTTCTTCTCTTTCACTGTAGAAAACGAGCAAGATGTTAAGACAAATGGGAACAATTAAAGTCTCTAAAATCCGGTCAGCCAGCCAGGAGTGGAAGGACACCTCTGAAAGAGTCCTAAAGGGAGAAGAGCTGAACTTGAAGGAGTCCTCTGGGAAAAGGTATGTGCCTGAAGCTAGACAAAGACTTCATTAACAATGTGCTGCCAATTTTGTAGGTGGAGCCTGAAACGAGCCTAATGTAATATGCAAAATCAAGTTCAAAAAATAAACATTTCTAACTGATACATTCTACTCATCCGAACAGTATCATCAAAACCACGTAATTCCTTCTGCCTTTTGGTACCAGTAGGAGAATACACATACTCATATCACATCGTATTTGACAGAGGCCTTCCTTAGCCTGGAAACATTATTTAATGGAACTAGAACCTAATGGGGAAAAACTCTGTGTGGGATAAAATTTAACTTTTGATACAATGGTCAGCTAAAAAAAATCCCTCCATATCTGGTACACATTAGGATAGTGATAGTGTGGTAATAATTGTGTGTTTACTAGACTGTAAGCTTCATGAGACTAGGATTTAGATTTTTTGTATCTGCCACGATAACTATCACACACAATGAGCTACCCATTGTATAACTCTTTATTGAATGAACAGATGTGCTTGCAATGTAATATTTGAGTTCTGGTGTCTCATAAAGACTGTAGATGCTTGTTCATAGTATTTAAAGTTGGACAGAACCTCAGTCCAACTGCCTCATTTTATAAATGAGGAAACTGAAGCAAAGGGAGGTCAAGTGATTTGTTCATGGTCACATAGGTAATCCATCATCTTTTCACTCTTCTTAGAATTGATTGTGAGAGATGGGAGATATAGTATGGTAGGCCTACATCAAAGATGGTGCTGTGTTCTATGAGCAAAGCAGAATCACAATAGCACAAAGGAAATGTGACATTTGCAAATCTAGAGACATCTCCATTCCAAATGTTCAAATGGACTCTTTGAAGGACTCTTTGGGCCTGACCCGTATCAGAGATTCCCAGGCTTGTATTAGACTGATCAGCCACAGCCAGACACACTGTACCTTGACCCCAACATTGTGATATCATTGGTCCTCTTCTAGTACAAAGAACAAACAACAACTCTGCCTCCAAATAAGTTGGCTAGACTTGGATCTCCATTAAGCCCTGCCTCAATTAAAGGATAATCCCTTTCTGTTCATTTTGCATGATCTGCAGTGCTTGTATTAGATATTCAGAAGAGAAGTGAGGATTTCATAGGACAACTGAGTTATTTCATCATGTTAGGAGATGGGAGAGGGGGTGGAAATAAGCTGTTATATCAAGCAGGCACATAATTTTCTTGCCCCTTATTTCTATATCATTGATAGACCAGGCCCTGAGACCATTTGCTGAAGTAGAAAACTGAAATAGCTATCCAGATGGGTTCTCAGATCACAGAATCACATCATAGGATCATAGATGATTCAGGTAAAAGCCTTTTTTTTCCTATTTGAATTATCTAAATAATTGTTTCAGCAAGCTTAGCTTGAGGTGCCCTTGATTAAGGCAGTTACTACAGGAAGGAGAAGAACTGGAGCCTTTTAAAGAATTCGATAGCTGGCAAAATTTCAATTCCTAATGCTGGAAAGCAATGAATTATTCACAATGAAATAATTCTGGCTTCCACTTTCTGTAGTGCAAATGTATTGATTCTTCTACATTGCCAACCCATTCAGCCATCCTTTCAAGAAGACTTCATGAAACAAAGAGACAACTTTTGGGATTTTTTTTTTTTTGGCCTCTTTTCATTTACATATGGTGAGATTCTCTGTGGGGCAGCTAGGTGGTTCAGTGGATAGAGTGCCAGGCCTGGAGTCAGGAAGACTCATCTTCCTGAGTTCAAATCTGGCCTCAGACACTTACTAACTGTGTGACCCTGGGCAAGTCACTGAACCCTGTTTGCCTCAGTTTCCTCATGTGTAAAATGAACTGGAGAAGAAAATGGCAAGCCACTCCAGTATCTCTGCGAAGAAAACCCCCAAATGAGACCATGAAGAGTCAGAGACGACTAAGCAAAAATTACAATTCAATTAAACAGACATTTTTTATTAGTCAACAGAGTGCCAGGCTTATACTTAGGAAAACCTATGTTCAAATACAATTTTTAATGCAATCACAAGACCTTGAGATCAGATCTCTTTACATCTCAGGAAACTGTCTAGCCTTATCTGCTGAATTCTCATCACGGAGGGAATTCCCCATAGATCATTTCCCCACGTATAAAGCGGGGGATAATAACTGAATTTTATACTGGCTTTTAAAAAATTTGTAAAGCATACATAGATTTACGTGAGCCTCACAACAACCGTGTGATACAGGACTATAGTAATTATCTCCATTTTATAGATAAGGGAACTGAGGCAGAGAGAAATGAAGTCATTTGCCCATGGTCACAGTTAGCAAGTGTCAGAGACAGTATCTGAATCTCCACACTGAACACTCAGTCCATCAGTCAGTCAATCAATCAATCAACAAGCATTTATTAAATACCTACTGTATGCCAGATAGGACAAAGAGCAAGAAATTTAGGATTGTAGGATTATAACCTCCTATCACTACTTTATAGGAATATACTTAGTTTATGAGTAGTGAGTAGTGAGAATAGATTTTTTTTACTTTAATTAGATAATAGGAATAAGTTTGTCAACATAGCATCACCAACACCATTTTGTCTTAAGCCTCCATTTTGTGACTGATTGCTTTGAGTAAGTTATTTTTCAATAATAAGATAAGCACTTGTGTGGTAGGTCATAGTAAACAATGTGGATGATATGATCATAAACATCTGATGAGTGAGCCTATGTGAACCCTCTGATAGGAGAGGTCACCAATGGAAAAAATTACAAATAACTTTATCAATAGCTCATGTCATAATCTAGCAATTAAATTATGTGGCAAACAAAATATGATACATGCAGCCAAAACTCTAAGAAAGTCCATCAGAGGCCCAGCCTAGCTATTAGTTTGCTGCTGGATGCAGCCGAGGACTGGGTCTTACCTTTGGGAACTTGAGACTTCAGCAGCCACCATTCCATGAAAGGCAATGCTGATTGACAGACACTTGCCAGAAGAAGACACATGGCTTTTGGTTGGGCAGAAAGCATACCTCATATGAAACATAGTTTTATGTGAGCCTTACAACAACCATGTGAGACAGGAATTAAGTCATTATCTCCATTTTGTAAACTGAGGCACAGGGAAATTAAGTCATTTGCCCATGGTCACAGTTAGCAAGTGTCAGTCAGAGACAGACAGAGTAGGTCACCAATGGAAAAAAATCATAAGTGACATAGGTGACAGAACCCAAGCATGACAAATGTTTCTTAATGGAACATCTGAACGAGGGTGGTGGTTTGTTCTGGGAGGGGGTTGATGTTTGTATTTTTTGCCAGTATTGACTGATAAATTTAATTGTATGCATTGAGAAGTTTAACTCCAAGATCCGTTTTCCCCATTTTCCCCTATCTCATCCCTTTCCTGGTATTGTTCAGTCATTTCAGTCATGTCCAACCCTTAGTGATTCCATTTTGAGGTTTCCTTGGCAAAGATAGTGGAGTGATTTGCCATTTCTTTCTCCAGTGAATTTGACACATGAGGAAACTGAAGCAGACAGAATGAAGTGACTTGCCCAGGGTCATACAGTTAGTAAGTGTCTGAGTCCAGACTGGAGCTCATGAAGATGAGACTTTCTGACTAGGTCTGGTATTCGATCCACTGCACAGCCTAGTTGCCCTAAAATCTAGGGTTTTGTCCTCCTACAGTTGGGAAATCTAGAAGATTCAGATAGTCAGATCCTGAGTTTTGTCTCCTGCCCCTGCATCCCATAGCTCTTCCCTTGCCTTACCACAACCCCCCCCCACACACACACACACAATGCAGGGGCACTTTTTCCCGTTCCCAGGAGAAGCCTGCATTGAAAAGTACATAAGCCCCAGGACAACTTCCCCCAGTCCCAACTGCACCTTAGATGACACCACCATGGTCCCCACACCTGGCTCAACACCAGGTGCAAAAATGACTGGCTAGAGCCCTGACTCTGGCCACTGCCTCTCATTGCAATAACCTAGGCAAGAGGTAATAAAGGCCAGTTCCTGGGATAGTGGCAGTGGAAATCGGGGAAGGAGGTCGAGTTTGAGAGAGAGGTCATGGTTCTCACTCTATCCATGACTAAGAAGCATGAAACAAACCAATCTCACTCTCAGTAGCTGAGCTACTAAGGGCTACCTCACCCTAGGCAAAAATGACATTTACACTTTCTAGTTGTGTAGCATTTACCCCTTGAGGAGGAAGATGAGTAAAAGAGAGACTCTCTCTGTCCATCTCCTCTGTGTCCATGTTCAGATTGAGCTGACTTAGGTCTTTGGTACATTCAGATTCTGTCCCCTCCATACTACAAGTGTCACCTGAGTTAGCCTGTGCTATAGCATAGTAGGGAAACAATAGGGAATCCCCTTAGATGCTTGAAGCATGGATCCTGGTTCTTCTACTTCCTGCCTCTTTGAAGTTCACATCACCTCTCTGGGTCTCAGTTTCCTCATCTGTAAAATAATAATGTTGGACTAACAATATCTAAGGCCCTTAACTATAGACCATGCCTGACACATAGTAAATACTTAATGAATTCTTGTCTGTTGATTCAAGTCAGTTAATGATATTAAATACCTCCACCTATAATAGACCCTAGGAATACAAAGAGAAAAATAAAAACAGATTCTACCCTCAAGGGAGCTTATATTTTGCTAGGAAGATACTACAGGTACCCAGATAAATAAGTACAAAGCATATGCCTTCTCTCTCTTCATTACTTCCACCTTATCCTGTATATATCTTGCTTGTACATAATCATTTTTATGTTGCATCCCTCATTAAACTATGAGCCCCTGGAGAGCAGGGACTGTTTTTTGCCTTTCTTTGTATCCCTAATACTAAACACATAGTTGGCATATAATAAATGCTTATTGACTATTGTTGACAAATTTCAGGTAGGGAAGAGTATAAACAATTGGGTGATCAGAAGAGACTCCATGGAAGGAGCTTTGAAAGAAGCTAGGGATGTCAAAAGGGAAAAATAAGGAGGGAAAGCATTGCAGGTATGGAGAAGTCCAGCAGCCTGGGATACAGAAGTGCAAGATGAACTGTTTGGGATGGGAAACAGTGACTAGGCCAGTTTAATTGAAAAGAGGCAAATTGTAAGAGGCTTCAAATGCCCTTCAAAGGACATTGTATTTTATTCAGAGGTAATAGGAAGTCATGAAAGTTTATTCAACAGGGTAATGATATGGACTGTTCTGTTCCTTGGGAATATCAGTTTTTTATGTGTGTATAGGATGGATTAGAGAGACAAGAGAACAGGTGTGTAAGGAATTCAGTTCGAAAGAAATTGCAATAGTCCAAATAAGAATTAATGAGTCATATCTTAGATAGTGACTGGGTAACTACAGAGAAGGAGATGAACTTGAGAGTTGTTGTTGAGGTAGAACCTACAACACCTGGCAACTAATTAGATAGGGGAGATGAGGAAAATCAAAGAGCTGAATGAAGGTGGCTCCAAGGTTGTAAATGTTGGTGATGAGAATGTTAATTGTACTCAGAAATTGGGAAGTTAGGAGAGGGGGTGGATAAAGGAGGGAAATAATAATGATTTCCGTTTTGGTTGCATTGAGTTTGAGATGTCTCTGAGACACCTAGGTAGAGATATCCAACAAGTAGTTGATGCTATGGGATTGGAGCTCAAGAAAGAGGTGGGCACTGCTTATAGATTTGGAAGTCACCAACAGAGATGAATCCCTAGAATTGATTATATTGCCAAGAGAAAGTATAGAGAGAAAAGGACCTAGGACAGAGTTATGAGGTACACTCACACATAAAGGTATCCTTGATAGTACTAGTCCTGCTTTCTTTGTAGCATCCTCCTGGCTACCATACTGTGGGTACTCTTAGCTTATTAATAGCTGATTTTCTAGACCATCCTTTCCATTCCTTAATGCCAATTCATATGACTCAGCAGCAGCAAGCCATACCCGGGCAGGCAGTTTCCTGCTCTTTGTGAAGATAAGCAAACATGAACACCGCTTCCTCCTTAATTACTGCTGCTGGCTCCTAGTCACTAGCCAGACATAAAGTACTTGTCAGCATTTTTATTGTAGTCTGGGACAGAGTATGAGAAAGGCCCAGATTAGACTGTCCCTGAACAGCTATATCAAGGATGGAGATGGGGACGTGCAGTTTATAAAGGTATTAGGGGACATGACTCCCAAAGTTAGAACTCAATGCTGAAACTGGAAAGACATTAGAAATCCCCAAGGCCCATAAGGTCATTCCTGCATTGTGGTATAGTGAAAAGAATAGGTGCGGCTGTAGTCAGAGATCTTGCCTTTAGCATGTGCTACTCATTGCACTGGATAAGTCAACGACTTTGGATCTCAGTTTTATCATCTGTAAAATGAGGAGATTGGAGTAGAGAGCCTTTAAGGATCATGGATTGAGCAGAAAGAACATCAGAAATGCCCCATCGCCAATTTCTTCATTTAACTGAAGTCCAGAAAACTAAAGGCAACTTTACCTTGTTTAAGGTAAAATTCTCTGACTTAAATTCAAACTGCCTCTTAAGGCCAATCCACCCATTTTATAGACAGGGAAACTCAGAAAAAGCACCATGAGTGATCTACATCCCATCCCAGGGCATGCAAGAAGAGGGATCCAAGTAATTGTTGCCACTTTGTCCCATGTCCTTTCCTTCCTATGTGTCCTGACTCCTGGAGGACAGCTAGGTTCATACCTTCTCTTCCATTTCTTTTGCAATCTGTCCTCAGGTGCCTTTAGGCACTTCCATGATTGTACCCCTGCAGAAAAGAACTCAGAAAAAGGATAATGATGCTGTCTCCCTATCAATCAGACATAGAAACATCCTATATTGTATGATCTGAGGGGCATAAAAGGATCATACTCCAGGATATTTCTCTCCCAGGGCCTGCTGCTGCGTCTGAGCCTCCTACCTATTGTCAATCTTCTGGGCTAAGGCATTGTTAAAATATAAATGTTTTATTTCCCATTTACACCTCAGTTTACTTTTATAGCCTCTGTAGGACTGGGACATAGGACAAATAACAGGGAGGGGTTATAGAGGATGGGAGAGGTCTAGAACTTGAAAACACCCAAAACGAGGCAGGCCCAGGTGGTGGTGTTGGGGAGGAAAAGGAGGGATTGCGTCCCCATGGAGAATACAGATAGCCATAAGTGCACGAGCAGAGTCTAGGGAAAGACCATGATGGGAAGGGCTATCACCAGAGTTTGAGCCATCAGCATCAGAACGCAGGTGGCATGCCAGACAAGGGAAAGGTGTGGAGCATTCATGGAACCCAGCCTGCGTCAGCCATTCTAGCTCCATGAAAACACTGAGGAAAAGGATTTGATAGGAGTTGTAAGAGTAACACCAGCTTTGAAATCTGAAGAGAAAGTCAGTTAAGGAAGCATATATTGGTACGGAAGACAGTAGGGCATGAAAGTGAGGAAGATTTGAGTTTGAATCATGCCTTCGACATTTATTAGCTGTATGACCCTGAGCAAGTCACTTAACCTTAGTCTCCTCATCTGTAAAATAGGGATAATAATAAAATCTACCTCACAGGTTTGTTGTGGGAGAAAAATGAGTTAACTTATGCAAAGTACTTTGCAAACTTTAAATCATTATATTAATGCTAGGTATTATATATTTATATACTGACAATAGTGATGTAAATGAAGGGAACACTAAAAGAAATATGAATTCTGATGGTGACAGACCCAGTGACTTTATCAGTTATTTTTGTGTTTTTCTTTGTTACACAGAAAGATTCAGTGATTGTGCTAGTGTGTGTGTGTGTGTGTGTCTCGGTCTGGGTCTGGTCAAGGGTGATGAAAAGTTGGAGAGTGTACATCCCAAAATGGCATACTACAAAAGAAAAAGGCATCAATAAAAATTATTTTCAAAACCTAATTATTTTAAAGTCAATAGATTCTAAGAACTGAATAGAAAATTATGCCCTCAGTTAAAACTTGCTTCAGGGGTTATACAGGGACTGGATTCAGGTCAGACTAACATGTTAGCTAGTTAGTGGGGGTAAGATTTGGCTTCACTAAAGGGAAGAGCTTGTCAATAGTTATGTTGCTTTATAGGTTAGGGTGGAAACACAACTGGCTAGACAGGGTCAGACAGGATTAAGGTGAAGAAGATGGGTAAGCCTTTGTAATTCTGAGATTCTATATTCTCACTCCCTCTCCTCCTCCCAACTTAATTCCTTAGCAAAGCTCTTTAAATCCTACCAATCTTGGATTGATTTGAGCATAACAATAAAAACTATTGCTGAATCCAGGGGGCTGAGATACCTCATCCTTCACACCTCTCCTCCATCCGTCTCCACTCAAGTGCTGCTCTCAGTTCTAGAGACCATCTTGGGGCAGGCTCACCTCCAAAGAAAGGGGTCATTTCTTTTTCTCCAAGTCTCTGGATCTTTATACTACTTACTATGGAACCCAGAGGGAAATTACTTAAAGTTTGGGTTTGGCTAATACTTAGGTCTCCCCTAAAAGGGAAGTAGAAAGGTACTCATTGTACAATGTAGATCAAATATAAGATAGTATTTATTTTCTTTCCCCAAAAGAAATGCTTAACACACACCAAAGACCCGCAAGTATACTTTGATCAAAGAAACTTGAACAAATATCAGGATCATAATTACTATTAGACTCTTCCAGAAGGTTGAGACTTAAAGCCATCAAAACATAAGAACAGTTTGAGAAATTGCCTTCACCTTGGCTTTGTACTGTCCAACAGGTCCCTCAAGGTTAAAATCTTCTGGTAAACTAGGCCAAAGTCTGGGGCTTCTCTTCAGTCCTATGGTGAAGAAAGGAGTAGTTGCAGAACTATGTCTGTCTCTGGTCAGCTCCACCTGACATGCCTGGAACCTCCAGATCTCTTGAACTCACAAGGTTGCCAAAAAAGCTGGATATATTCATCTCAGGATCACTATTTGGTTAACTCTACTGAAGGAAGAAACACAAAGTAGAAGGGGCAGCCAGGAGCACAGGCTAAAGTTTACTTGAGTCCCTGCTATCATTGCCCCATGGAAGCAGTCACCATGTTGCCAAATAGAGACCTCTAACTCATGGTAAGTCTCAGACTTATGCAATGCCACATGGAGGGAGTGCTGAAGGAAAAGTTCAAGTCACGTCCTTTTTAAGGTCCACTGAATGGTCCACTCCTCCTGGTTTAGTGGGCCAGTCCTCTCTGATCTCAGCCACCATGAAGTGGGGGACGAAGATTACCACAAGGGTGAAAAGTCCTTCAATGCTGAGCCACATTTGTCCCCAAAAGTTTCCTGGTTCTATAAGTAGTGCCCCCAGAAAGAGGACCAAAGTAGTCCCATCACAGAATATTAAAACAAATTAGCTTATTTGTGTTCTCTATTAGGCAAGATAACTCTAAGTGATTTACTGAGACCTGCTTTTGGTGATATAAGAAACCACACATATAAGCAAAGATGGTAGAAAGAGGGTAGAGGTCTTTGGACCTGACAGACTCCTCACGTCCATTCAAGGTGGTGGCTATTGTCCTGGGCATCATCTATGGTGAAGTGGGGGACCTAGAGAACTGCCCTCATCAGTGCACTAGGTATCCTTGTGAGGTGTCCCCATGTATCCTTGTTATCTAGTAAAAGAGTTTGGATTTATTTTGCTTCATTCTTGCAACATTGAAAAATTTGAGTAAAATCCAGTGATGAAAGGACTATAGTAATATAGTAAAGGACTATAAATAAAGGTATATCGCCTCCTCATTTTTCTGGGAGTAATCAACCGAGATTAATCGTTTTAATTAATCTAAGTCAAGCAGTCTTTTGCTGCCACAAAGAAGGTGGCAAAGGTGTCAAGGGAAGCTAAGATACCTGGCTGCCTCCGCTAGGCCCAAATGCAAATAACTGGTCATTTTTTATGAAGAGGGAAGGTTCTCTTGAGGCAGAAAAGTCTCTCTTGCCCACTCTCTCATAAACAGTGGCAATAGAATATCAAGTCTATTGTCTTCCTCCTCCAGACCTGATTGAAATCAGCCACAGCTTCATTCCCAGGGAGATGAATCACGGGTAACACAAGTAATGAGTAACATGGAATCTTTGTTCCCAAGGAACTTCTCTGGGGACCTTGAAAAATTTCATTCTATCTCTGACTTCTCCTGGGATGTCTGGTGCTGTCCCTTCTGTTTGGCTCTTCTAAAATTCATGCATCCAGTACCTACCCAAAGCTCAGGTTCCCAGAATATCTCATCTGCATCTCCATATCATCCACCTCCCATCACATCTTTGACTGATGTCAGACTATTAGCCTTGATTTTTCTCATCACTTACTTTTAAAATCCTTCCACTTTCTGAGAATTTTGCTTCTGACAAAAGATTTGTGTTGGAAGTACTCCAACCACAACCCAATTTCCTGGGAACTAGTCGTCTTGCCTCTGCAACTTGACTCATCAATCAAAAGCAGGAGTTGCTTCTAGTGTGTCCTGGCTGGCAATCAATGGCATTAATGGATTCTGATCCATTAGGGGGTAGAATGACTGCAGCTCATGCAAGTAACTGGAAAATTGCTCACTGGCTATCTTGGCAGGCATCCAGTCTGCCTGTGTGCCTGTGTTACTCCTGTTAGCATTCAGGAACTGGGTGAGAATAGCTGGACAGGAAGTGTTCGGGTTTAGGGGCAAGGGTGCCATATCTCCACTATGATACCCTGGAGGAAACCACTGGCCTCTCTGCTGCCCACTGCTGCCAGTGACTCCCCAGATGCCCTTGCTTTCCTCCACTTTTACTGACCCCCCTGCAGTTCTCTAGAATCTTCATGAAAAGTACAGATGACAAATATCCTAGGGAGAAAAAAGACTCAAAGGGAGCAATTTCTTTTGTGTGTTTCTAATAGGAACAGGCCATTTAAAATGAATGCATTATCCAAAATTATTATAGATATGTTGTTTTCGGTTGTTCAGTCATATCCTTCTATCCTCCACTATCTCTCAAGTCTGTCCAAATTCCTGTTCGTTGTTTCCATGATTCTATTTATCCATCTCATCCTCTGTTATCCCCTTTTCTTTTAGCCTCCGATATTTCCCAACATCAGGTATATTCTTAAGCAATTCCATAGCACCACAGATAGGGCCACGGGGAAGACAAAAATGTTTACTGGCCTTCCTTCTCTAAAGATTAATCTTCCCAGATGGGAAGAGGACAGACCAGAATCAGAGGACCAAAAATACAGAGGAAGAGTTAGTGGCCTCTAGATATCTCAGTGAATAAAGCACTGGACCTGGAGCCAGGAAGACCTGAGTTCAAATCTAGGCTCAGACATTTACAAGATGAGCAAGTCCTTTAACCCCTGTTGGCCTCAGTTTCCTCAACAGTAAAGTGAGGATGAAAACACTAGCACCTACCTCTCAGGGTTGTTGTGAGATCAAATGAGATAGTAATTGTAAAGCACTTAGCACAGTGCCTGGTACATAATGTAACATGAATGTTCGCTAGTATTAATATTAGTGACTCATGCAGTGCCTAAGTTACATAGAAAACCCAGCTAGCTGCTCCCCTCTCCCAATAAATGTACTTTCCTGACCCCACGGAGAAGGATTCATTTCTAAATAGAATTTTGTTTCTTAGAAATAACATAACAAGAACTTGTTGGTCAATCAGAATGTTTTGCTTTGTTTTCTTTCAGAAAAGACTAAATGAAAGAAATTAGCCTGCTGAGAGGCAGGTTTTCTACTCAGTGGTTGAGCAGTTAAGCTTGGTAGAAGTACCAGTGTAATGCAGGACATTTAAAGCATGTATCCAGATTGAAAACCCAGAGATGGAATTTGTTGAACTCTATGTACAATGGAAGTCATTGTTGCAACTCATTGCTATCCTTTCTAAAACACCCATCCTGCACCAATGATCACTAGCAGAAGGCCTTGGCCCCCAGCTCCTCTGATGATATAATCCAAATCAGCAGCTTGCTGTGGCAGTAAGATCTGTCTCCAGGTGCCACTGCCGCTAGAAATCCTGGGCAGAATGGATTGTGATGGTAATAAACGCCATTTCTGGCTAAAGTGCCCCTTCTCTCATTGTCCATGGGGACCAGAGGAGGATAATGTATTCCTTGACCCTTCACTCTACCATTTCAGGGGTGAGGCTCAAATTCATCAGCACAATTACATCATCCTATTTCAGAGCCCATCTCATTGTCCAGCAGCAGTAAGATCTTACATCTCATGCCTTACACAGTTAAGCTCATCTTTTAACAGCTCTGATTTATGCAAATCTCCATCTCTGGTGATGCATCAGACTCTCAGATCTGAGAACCAAGTCTGGGAGCTCCTCTCTGTCTGCAGTGACTCTTGTGTACAATGGCAGGGGGCCATTTCCAAGCAGCTGAATTCTATTTGCATCTTAAAATCAACAGCTGAATAATCTCCCAGTTTCCCTGTTTGAATTCCCTGAAGGTCAGTATCATGCCACCACCTCACCCATCATTTTCAGTTATAATAATGGGTTTTCCAATAGTATAATTGCAGACCAAGGATTTAAAGCCCAGCTTTGGAGAGGGCATTTCTGAGAAGCTAGATAATTCTCCTGCTTTCTTATTTAACTGAAGCAGCTCCTATCAGGGAAAGGTGATCTTCCCCAATTTACCTCTCCAAAGATTCTCACCCTGACACTAGTGTTAGTTATGTCTTCAGGGTTCTCCCTACTGGGACCCCCTTTGTCCACCCTCCCTGCTTCAAACAAACAAACTCTGCTAAACAAATAAACATGCCAGTTTACTAAACGATCAAATGTGTTATTTCTTTCTTCCAGGTTGTACTTTGTGAATTGAAGGAAACAGAGTCTCTCCTACATAAACCCCTCTAAATTCTCAAAATAACTTAACCATTGATCTACCTGAGTATTACCTTTCACAGCTACCTAACTTGAAATCCCATTAGAGTTTCTTTAGCGTCAAAGCTGAAGTATAGGACCAGGCGGCCACTATAAAGTTGGATCTATATTATCTGAGAGCAAGCGTATGCCATAAGCATGTTCACTTGAATTCATTTATCAAATTCTTTTCTAGGTGATTTAGGGCCCAAGAAATAAGATATTGAGTAAATTTGAACAGTGGGAGAAGGCATAAAAATAATCCCTTGGTTTGTGAGGCAGCATAAAGACTGCAGGGTAGGTCTAGGGTGACTGGCTATGTGTGGAAAGTACCATTCTGGGAGGAAGAGCTCAAAGGCAAGAGCAAACTACACTGAATGTAACCCTTATTCCCCTTCCCTGACATTTTTATCCAAGAGAAATGATTATGTCCTTAGATATTACATAGTTTTAATTGTTAAGAAATTTTTTCCTTGGAGGGGAGAGGTAGGTGGTTCAGTGAATAGAACACTGGCCCTGGATTCAGGAGGACCTGAATTCAAATACAGCCTCAGACACTTAACACTTACTGGCTGTGTGACTTTGGGCAAGTTCCTTAACCCCAATTGACCTACCTTCCTTCTCCCCTCCAAAAAAAAAGCAAAAAAAAAAAAAAAAGAATTTTTTTTTCCTTACCTGAAGCCTTTAGTTGTTTCTTTGTAAATTCTACCCATTGCTCCTACTTCTATTCTCTGAAGCCAAGTAGAACAAGTCTAAATATGGAAGTCTTCCAAATACTTGAAAACAGTGTTCTTTTCTCAAGGTTAAATATCACCAGTTCTTTTTCCTGAACTTCATATGGCCTTATCTCTGGGCCTTTCCTATACCATTCATTCATATTTAACTTGCAGATAATTATCTATCTATCTATCTATATCTATATCTATATATAGTCACACTTTCCCTATCTTAAAGACAATTTTTAAAACTCAAGTTTAAGACTTTATATTTGTCCCTAGTCAACTTCATCTTATTACATTTAACCCAATGTTCTAGCCTGTCAAGACGGTTTTGGATACAGGCTGTCTTCCAGTGCATTAGTTTACTCCTATTCCAACTTTGTTTTACTTGCAAATTTGATAAGCATGCTATCTATGCCTTTATCCAACTGTAGCATTTTTCTCACTATCTGCCTTCTTCCCCCACGAGCAGTGCAGGGGGTCTTTTGGCCTGGCAGTAGATTGACAGAGGAAGTGTGCCACAGGAAGTAGCCTGATGTAAGAGAGGGATTCTGTGGTCAAAGTTAAAGAGATGCCACAGCAACATCACAATAACAAGTTTATCCTTTCTGGGGCCAGCTGCTGGGGCCAGCTGTTGGTACAATTTACACTGTCATTCAATCACAGAACCAGCTGCATCAAGAAGTAGAGATCTTTGCCAACCACTGGGTAGCCAAGAACAAGAAAAGCTCCACTGTTGTAGAGATTCTGACTTCTCTTCAAGCCACTAGAGATCAAGTCCATGTCTTCATGTCTGATTAGTGGAATCAGTGTTCCTAAGTCTTCAGCTAAAAATTGGCGCTATTAGAAGAATGAAATGAATCGTCAAGCAAAGAGATCACTACACTGTCCACACAGATGTGACTATGTACAGTGGGAGTGACCATTGGCTGCAAAACAAATTCAAACTGTGTCTTTCCCAGAACTCCTAGATCTGAGGCAGCTTATGTACTATTCAGGCATAGTAAGACTCAAGAAAACAATGGGGGTAACTCCTAACAGTAAATGCTATACCGTGCATTTTTTGGTTATTATGCATTATTTGTTTGCTTTCGAGTCTATGCCAAGAATAAAATATATTATCAATTAAACTTGCTTTGTCCATGCATGTGAGTAGTCAACTCTTGTTATGCCATAGGCACATGAGTAGGGCTTGGGAAACGTAGCAACTTCAGGGAAGAGGTGGGGTCTCCCAGAGTGGGGGACTTTAGAACTGCTTTTGATTAGGTAAATTCACAAATCTAAACCCCCTAGATAGGGACTTAGTACTGACCCTAGATAGGGCCTTAGTGCTACCCCCCAAGGGAGAGGTAGAGCTTAGAGTTAAATCACTCATTCTATGAAAACCATAGAGAACCTGGGTTCATTTTAGCACTTCTGTCAGTGAGTGTGGGACCCGTCAGCTACAGAAACTTCCTATTGAATTGGACCAGGAGAGTGATTGGTATCGACCTCTAGTGGTCAAAGAAGTCATTGACAAAACTGCTAAAACAGCCAGGACCAAATACAGATAGATCCCTGGGGACATACCATTACAAAACTCCTTACAAGATGACATTGAATTGTTACTGATTCTCCTTAGCACTTTAGAGACCAGATATTCAATAAGTTTGGAATTCCTCTAACTAGACTATTGTCTAGTTCATATCTCTTCATCTTTTCTACAGGAGCAGCATATAAGACTTTGCTAAATACTTTTCTAAAGTCTAGGTGAATTTTTTTTCTATAGGGTTCTCCTGATTTAGCAATCCAACAACCCTATCAAAAATAAATGTGGTTAGTCTAGTATAACATGTTTTTGATGAAGTTAGCCTGAGTCTCTGTGAGTCTTTCTTTCTGATTTCTTACACTATCAGAAACATAGTTCTCAGAAGAAACTGAATCTCTGGCCACCTTCTCCAGCAATTGATGGTCCTTCTCCCATAACTCCTAAACCCTCAGGTGGAAGAATCGATAAGTAACCTTTTCAATTTCCTCATTCCTACTTCTAGGATTTACCTTTGTGAATATAAAGCTATCTTAATAATTCCTATTTCATACATATCCAAGGAGATCAGGATATAGGAGATGGGCAGGCACTGGAAGGAGGCCATTTTTCCCCAGGCTTGGTGAGCAGCCTCACTCCCCTTTTAGGTTCACAATATCTATCCTTTTCACCCAATCCAATTCCTTTGGTGCTATCATTTACTGATCTCCAGGTCAATTTTCCTTAAGGAATTAACTATATGACATTGTTTTCCTCTCCACCCCAACCACTGCTCTCCCACTTCGGGACTTCAAAATTTATATCAATGTCCCATCCAATAGTCTGGTTTTCCACTTCATCAACCTTCTCCACTCCTGTGCCCTCCATCTTTACTCTACCTCAACCAAACCTACAAATGATTATACTCTTATTTGGACCAACCCTCATAAGTGTTCTGCCACAATGATGCTGATTTAGCCTGAATTCAAAGTCAACCTCCTTGACCTCTGTCTTACAGAGTCCTTTCTTTTCTATTTCTTAAAAATTATGACATTTGCCTTTCTTCAATCCTGTGTGTCTCTTTCATTCTTCATGGTCTTTCAGTGACCACTGATAGTGGATCAGTAAACATATCCTGCCATTCTCATAGTTTCCTTGGATACAGTTCATGTTGGCCTTGGTGACGATCTCAAAATCATCTAAGTATTCCCTTATTATCTCCCTACTTATCTTGGATTTCAACTCCTTCTCAGCCATTTATTTCCAAAGATCATTCTCCTAGGTATAGAAAAAAGAAGTAAAACAAAAGCTGAGTAACTCTACTTTCTCTCTTCCACATGCTTTATCATTATGCCATCTGCTTTGAGCAGCAACACTACTCCTTTTTGATTTTCCTTCCTCTTTGAATTTCTTCCAGCATGACTACAAAACCTCTTAGCAGTACCTTTGACATCCCTCAACTACATTATTGGCCCTTGTCTTACAGAACCATCTCTCACTTTTGTATTCATTCAGTTATTGCCTTTGTCTTCTATACCTTAAGGATGACTCTATCTGAAGAGGTTGTGGCCTGAGAATACTTGGAAATAAATATGGGACTTCTAAAGACATCTTCCCTCCTTTGATTCCTCTTTGTCCTTCACTCAAAAAAAAAGGAGAAAGAAAACAGGGACAGGGAAGTTCATGGTGACAGTTGATATGTTAATACAGAACTGTGACAAGATATGCCTGCAGGAGGCCAGAACTGAAAATTATCCCCATAATTGTTATTCTCCATTATAGGCTTTGAACATTCTCAGGGTCCACAGCCAATTAGAACCAGCTATTTCCCATGCAGAAAATCTTCCCCCACTTCCCCGCCCACCCCTCAGGAGCTGTCCAAAGTAAAGCTCATTCATACAAATTGGGCATGACTCTTTTGCTTAAGCTCAACTCTCATCAAATACCCCTTCCAACAAAGATCTTAACTCAAATCTTACTGATCCTGTCCTATACTATTCCATGCTACCTCATAATTTGTCTTAATTTTTCCAAGATGAGAAAGACTTTCCCAATGATTATGAAAATCTCTAAATACCTGAAGCATATTCATATAGAATTCCTTCTTGATGAGTGCATATAAAGTGTTATTTTGCTATGCAGTCACCATGTCAGCCTATCACAAACAAGCACAAAATGAAATTGTCTGCTCATTTGACAACTAGATTTGTACTCAGTCTCTAACTGAGATTTTATAAAGATTTTCTCATGCTCCCCTTTCTTTACCATGCCTACCTCTGACAACAAAAAAGGAAGCTCTGTTGAAACCAATAAATTGAGTTCTGATGCTGAAGCAGCAGACAATGGTGAGCCCAAAGTCAGAAGGCGGCTTATCAGTTGGACAGTGAAGTATTTCCACAGAACTATATATCACAGGGAAAAAATTGCCTGCCTATCACTTAGATAATGAAAATGAGCCTATGGAAGTCAATGTTGTCACAAGATGAATGTTTTTCACCTTTAAAATAAGCTCTCAGGTGTTTATCTCTTCTCAGAGGCCAATTTTCTGTGATAACAGCATCTTTCTATGACTAATTTTTATTTACAGGATGCAGTGATTTGCTGACACCCTTTTATAAATAATAATGTATTTAATATAGTGATATATGCTAACTTAGGCTAATCATATAGGTGTAGCTGAAAAGGAGTTTTCTGAATTAGCTATGGCTCAAACAGCTCACTCGGTTTTACTGGAATGAGTTGAGGCAAGGGAGTTGACATATATGATAGTAAGCAGTGTCAGCCTGAAATTAACAAAAAATTTCACCAGGTCTCTATCACTCAGGCAGGAGGATCTTGGATGTGTGGCAGATATCCAGGATCATCCTGCAGAAGATAGGTATTGGACATAGAAGTGTAACATATTATGTCAAAATTCTGAACCACTAGGTAAAGATGTCAAAAAGAGCATTCACAATCTTTGTCATTTACAATATAAATATTCCTACATTTGAGGGACTTGTTAGGTATGGATGGAGCAGCAGCATGGTGTAGTGGCTAGAGTCAAAAATTCCTAGAGTCAAAAATTGATCCAACAGCAAATTGGCAAATGGAATCACCCAATTGTTTTCCAAAATTCAATTCACGTCATAGATATGAAGTTTATTTAAAACATTCTATCGCTTTTGGGGGCTGGGAGGTTGGGCAGAGGATCCATAGGTTTCACCAGACTACTAAAAGGATTCAAGACAGAAAAAAATTAAGAACCTCTGATTTAATCTTTCTATTTTTAAATTCTACTTTATTTTATTTTCAGTTATGAATGCCCTCTTTCCCGCCTTTCTTTCCTACCTAAGGAGAAAGAAAAACAAAACCTGTTACAAATATATGTAGTCAAAAATCTAAATATATGCATGTTTATACATATACATATATATATATATTTTCATACACACACACATAAGCAAAACATTTTTGCATTAGCCATGTCAAAAAAATGCTTCTATCTGAACTCTGAACTCATCACTCCATATCTGGATGTGGGTAGCATTTTTCAACATTACTGCTTTGGAATTGTGGCTTGTCACTGTGTTGTTGATCATAATTCTTAAGTCTTTCAAAGTTGTTTTTCTTAACAATATTGTTGTTATTGTGCAAATTGTTCTCTTGATTCTGTTCACTTCATTTTGTTTTCATGCAAGTGTTTCTAGGTTTCTCTGAAGTCATCCTCTTCATCATTTCTTCCAGAACAATAGTATTCAGTCACATTCATATATCATAATTTGTTCATCCATTCCTCAACTGATGGGCATCCCCCTCAGTTTCTGATTCCTTGCTACCAGAAAGAATTTTCATGAAAGTTTGTGCAGATCTGAGTGCTTTTCCTTTCTCTGTGATCTCTTTGAGGTTTAGAACTAGCAGCAGTATTGCTGGATCAAAACATATGCACATTTTTTATAGTTTGGGGGACAAAGTTCCAGATTAATTTTCAGAGTGTTTGGACCAGGTTAAAGTTCCCCCAACAGTGCATTAATGTACCTGTTTTCTCACATATCCTCTAAAATTTGTCATTTTCCCTTTCTGTCAACTTTACAATTTGATGGGTGTGAAGTGGTACCTCAGAGTCAAAGCACAGATACACTCAATGATATAATTAGTCAGTTTTGTTCTCTTTGTTGTTTTGTGACCAGACATGTAATTTCACTGGCATAGAGAATCCCCAGTGTGGAAAACTCCCTCTACTAATAGAGGTAGGTACCTACCCTGTAATTTACAGTCTTAGAAAGATGTTTGGGGTACTAAGAGTTTAAGTGACTTGCCTACAGTCACACAGTCAGTATGTTTTAAAGGTAGGAGGTGAACCCTGGTCACTCTGACTCTGGGGTTTGTTTTCTATAGCCCCTACACCAGGAGTTCTTAGCCTTTTTGTGTCATGGACCACCCCTTTGGCATACTGGTGAAGTCTGTGGACTCTCTTCTCAAAATCATGTTTTTAAATGCTTAATAAAAATACATACGATTACAAAGGAAACCAATTATATTGAATGAAAGATGGGATTACTTTCCCATCCAAGTTCATGGATCCCCTGAAATCTGCCTACAGACTCCCTGGGGGCTAATAGACCTCAGGTTAAAAAATCCCTGCACTGTCAAGAAAGTGATGGATAAAATGTTCATGAAACAGATTAAATTTAAAAGTGTAAAAAACCCAACTCTGCACTTTGCTGCATCTAAATATTAAGAAACAAAATATTTTCTAACTCAAATTTTAGTCAGAACTGATATTTCCCTTCTTGGAGATCACCTAGACCTTTGTACTTCTTTAATGTGTTTACAATGTTCCAGTTTGCATCATACTTTTTGTTATATGTGGGTATGTGTGTGTGTGTGTGTGTGATGTCTCTGTCTCTAGTCCCCATTAGACTGGGATCCAAATTAGAGAAGGAACAATATCTTCTGTACATTTGTATCTCCCTGGTGTACAGACTCTTGTTCACTTTAATTGAACTGAACAGTGTGTCTTAACAATGTAATTGCTTTTTCAACTCTCCTGCTCACATCCTATTTATGAGGCTTCATCATAGTGAATATGTTACCCTGGGTCCTCAAAGACTACACTAATGGAGCACCAGTTTTGGTAGGTTCTACTAGCCTGGAAAAGCCTTGAGTATGGTACTAGTGATGAAATACTGCCCAAATGAGGCTCGTTGGCATAGTGACCATAGCACAATGCATTTTTTTTCAGTTATGGCAACTCTCATTTTCATCAACTAGGGAGTAACCTCACTGATGAAATTACAGTTGTTTCACATATTGAAATATTGACAAACAAACAAAGCTTAATTTATTCAGTTAATTCTATGAAAATATTTTAAACTGAACTATTTCCAAATATCCAAATCAAAGATTTGGCAATTGTTCGTTTTTAGAACATTTTTTCATCCATTAAACATCTATGTTGTACAAAGTAAAGTCTAAGAGTTCTGTGTCATACAAATGGGCTAGATTCTATAGAACTCATTGAATATTTATATATTTGGAAGTAACTTTGCCACTAAAACGATAACAATACAGCCCAACAAAAGGAGAAATAGAATTTGAAAAATGCTAAATGAAAATGTGAAGCATTTTTTTTCCTTTCCCAATAATTTTCAGTACTTCAGGGATCCATGACTTTGTCCACAAGGGTATTTCCTCCATTGACCCATATAGCAACCTCTCTACGACTTAGTACCCTCTCTTCCTGAGATCTTATGGCATATATATGTTATATATATATATATATATATATATATAGTATTATATGTGTGTATATATGTATGTATATATTTTATATATAGTATGTATGTATACATATAGGTATTTTATATAATATGTATGTATAATACATTATTTTACATAAGACAAAATACAAAATTTTGTTTTCACATATACACATTTTGCACATATATACGTACATATATATGTACAGAGTGTGTGTGTGTGCATATGTGTGAGTGTATTTGTGTGTGTGCAAAACCTGATGGCCAACCCTATAGTGATGAGTGTCTCTGAAATTGGCTTAGGCTAGTTCTCAGAAAACAAAAATATCACTTATTGAAGATGGGAGATTACATGGTAGAAAGGAAAAAGACTCCTTAACTTGAGGACCTGGGTCAAATTTATACTATAAGGCTCACCAACTATGTAACCTTGGACAAGTCACTACTCATCCTCCCTGTCTTAATTTCCTCATAGGTAAAAAGAAAGGATTAGACTGGATGACTCCTGGATCCTACTCAAGCTTTATCTCTGTGATTCTCAGATATTTTTAAGTGTTTTGTTTTTTCCAATTACATGTAAAGACAAATTTTAACATTCATTATTTTTAGGTTTGAGTTCCAAATTTTCTCCCTCCCTTCTTTACGTCCCCCATTCCTAAAATGGTAAGCAATTTTGTACAGGTGATATCTGTGCAATCATAAAAACATATTTCCATATTAGTCATATCTTGAAAGAAGAAACAGACCAAAAGGAAAAAAAAAACATGAAAAACATCAAGAAAGTGAAAATAGTATGCTTCAATCTGCATTCAGAGTCCATCAGTTCTTTCTACGGATGTGGATAGCATTTTTCATTTTGAGTCCTTTGAAATTCTCTTGGATGTGATCCTTAAATATTACAATAATACAGCAAAAGTTTTAGTCTCCAAACCAGGATGAGACCCCAGAGAAGGACTTTAGTAAAATTGTTCATCAGTCCCATTGTGCTCACCAAAAAAAAAAAAAAGGAAAAATATTATTATAGAATTAACTGAATGAATTAAAATGTGTTAAAAATTTTTCACCATATGGGATTATGGAAGTACTACTAGAAAGTTCCTATATGCTTAGCTCAGAGCTTCATTGCTTCATTATTTACATATTCAATAACACTAACTTTAACAGCAAGTCACTTTTTACTTCCGGACCTCGGAACTAAAGAAAGTTCTAAGAACTGGAGCTCACTTGCTCTAAATGGAACCCATTCAGGAAACAGTTAAAGCTACCCCAATTTCTGCTGTTTCAACAAACTTAAACTAGATATAAATTCTGAAATACTGAGGGTTTTAGTCTCCTGGTTCCCATCCCCCACAATTTCAGAAAACTGAATATTCCTCATAGAATCACAAAACCAGCACTCAAAAGCATGCTAGAAAGCAGCTATTTCCCCTGCTTCCATTTCTAAAGATGAGTTTGCTGCTGTCAAAGACCATTTTCCAGGCTCCCTGCCATGCTCTACATGGCCAGAGTGTCTGAGACTTTTGTCAAAGTCCTTTTTCTTCTTTTGAGTCTAATGATAGAGCTTATTCTGTCTGTCGGGTATATATGGATACACGGTGGCTCTGAGGATAAAGGGCTAGACCTAGATTTAGGAAGACCTAAGTAAAAATATAGACTCAGATACTTACTGGCTGTGTGATCATGGACTCAAGGGGACTCAACCTGTGCCTTAGTTTCCTCTGAGCGTTGTTGAAAGGATAAAATGATGTAATTTTTGCATAACACTTTGCAAATCTTAAGCTGTTCTATAAATGCTAGCAATTATTATTATTATTTACAGAATTCTAATAATATCTTTCTGGGAAACAATATAGAAAATTATATTAGCCTCCTTTGTATACTTCCCCAAAGTGGTCAGTCAGCCTCCATACAAAAACTTCCAGTGAGGGACAATCCACGCCCCCCTCCCCAAAGCAGCTCATTCCCTATTTCCATTGCTTTAAAGAAATATGGAAACTTTAGTCATTCAGCAGCAATTTGCTAAGAGCCTACTATGAGATGAGACAATGGGCCAAACATCAGGATGGAGTAATAAGAAAAACTCAAGATTTGGCATCTGAGCACCAGATTTATATTCTGACTATGTGAGCTTAGATAAGTCATTTCTGCTCTTGATGAAAACCAGGGAGGTTTGACCAGATGCTCCCTAAGGTCTCTTATAGCTCTAAATCTTTCCATCTAACTAGAATCGTAGTGCTTCACGTGGCCTTCAGGTGATACTTTGGGATCTCTGGACCTAAGGCAGAGGATATCTTGGAGGATACAAGAGAGGATGTGATGAAGATCCTGATAAGCCCTGATTTGTTTTGTTTTGGTTATTTCCCATGGAGCAGATGGAGTTAGGGGGAACATAAGTGGAGGCATTGTTCAGAGCCAAGTTTTGTAAGGTGTGCTGAGTAGTTCCAAATATTTTTTAGTTGAACATTTATCTCTTAGGTTAAGATGTTCCCATAACTACCCACATTACCTTTGGGTCTTTTTTTTCTTAGTCTTCATTTCCATTGTAACTGACCCAGATCACTTCTGTCTGAAGTAAACGGAAATCTCCTGGGAAATAAGGGACACATAAGACTACAGGGAGGGTGGGGGCAGGGCAGGGACCTCCAGAAATCTTGGCAGACAATTCAGAGAACACTGTTCTGGGAGATTATACTTGGCTTTCTTCCACCAAAGAAATTGGGGTGACTCCCTTTAGGATTGTTGTTTGGCTGAAGCAGCCGGCAAAGATGCCAATTAGAGATGGTGGGCATGCATCTTTGGGCTCCTGCCAGTCAAGATGAGTCTGAGCCCCACCTCCTTTCCCAAAGGGCATCAGATGTTAATGATGTTGGGACGCTAACCATCTGCTATTGGAATCTGAACAGCTGCCTGGCAGGAGAAAATGTCATCTATCTACTGGAACCCTGGAGCTGAAGTTTAAGGTCTGGTCAATGTGATTCTAATCTCATGGGGGCAACTGCCTGGTGGTGTCTGGGTGACCTACATTTAGAACTTTTTAAGAGAAGGGGAGAAAGAATGAGCCTCTTTTGTACATAGCTCTCCACTGTGGTCGGTCCCTTGGCAGCCTCATTTGAAGCCTTCCAGTGAAGGACAACCCACTAGCTCACAAGGGAGCCCATTCCCCTTTTCCATTGCTCTAAATGATGTCAGGAAGTTTTTCCTCACTCAAGCCTAAATTTGCTTATTTGCAACTTCTAGATACGGCTGCTAGTTCAGTCTTCACATAATGTGCTCTGCCCTTTACCACATACTTGCTTACCCTCTATGATGGATTAGAATTCATAAACTCATAGGATTTAGAACTAGAAGACACCTAGAAGTTTCAGAGGTCATCTAACAGATTCCCTCACTTTTTTTAAAAAAGCAGTTAGGGTTAAGTAACTTGCTCAAGGTTACATGGCTAGTTATCTATGTGTGGGTGCTAAGTAACTGAGGCCGGAACCGATCCCAGATCCTCCTGACTCCAGGGCTGGCACTCTTACTCACTGAGTCAATTAGCCACCCCTTCCCTCACTTTTCAAGGGCAAAAATGGAGACCCAAAGAGACTTCGTGACTTGCCTAAAGTCATACAGATATTATTTGAAGGAACCAGTGCTGGGTCTTCTGATTCCAAAACCCTGTTAAAAAAAATACACTGCCTCCTGTCATACATTAGTTATTTCATATTTATCTGTCTTGTATCCACAACAAAATCGGGAGCTTCTAGAGGACAGCAGTCATCCCTTTTACTTCTGTGAAAGCTCATAGTACACAGAGTTCCAAAATGATTAGAATTGGGAAAGACTTTAGATGTCAACTAATTTAAAAAAAATTTTTTAACAACCTTCATTTTACAGATAGGAAAATTGAGGCAAAAGCAGTAGAGTGACTTGTCCAAGGTCAACAATACACATGGCAAGTCAGTGTCTTCTAACTTCAGTATAACGATCTTTCATCTATATCCCACACAGAAATTGCATTTAACACCAAAGGAATTTGCCCAGCCTTTGTGGAGGTTACTGAACCCAGTCAGCCACTGATTTAAAACATCCTTTGGAGAAATGTGTCATTGGAATTATAGGCAAAAGATTTGTGGAGAAATCCAGTTCTTAGACAATACAACTGGCGTGAAAAGCGAAAAGATTTATAGGCAGCCCAAACCCTAAAGGTTCTGTTATTAAAATCACAAAAAGCTACAGAGGGCACCAATTGTGTGGCAGATTAGAACTTTAAGATGTCTGTTTCCCTTTTGGTAATTCATAACAGGGATGGAGAGGCAATGAAGTGTATTGGTTATGTTGGATTTGAGACACAGATTTAAAATGCTACTTCTGACACTTACTGTGTGACCATGCTTAAGACCCTTAACCTCTCTGATCCTCAGACACTTCTCTAAGACTCAACTGGTAAGTTACAAGCAGGTTTCATTTGGTGTCTGAATTCTCACTCTGAGGAAATCAGAGATCCATAATGTCACTGATGTATAGCAAAGGGACTATGTAAAGGCCCAGCTTACTTATCAAGAGTTTTATCTATCAGCCAGCCAGCCAAGACACATTAATTTGGTGTGAGTTCCCGTACAGAGGCCTGGGAAAGTGACTCCCTGGGAAAGTCATGGTCAAGCAGTTTGACCATAACAGAGCAAAACGAGTCTAGTAAGAGAACAGAAACAAAACTTAGACATTATACACCTCACAAACCCCTGCACTGCCATCTAAAATTCCTTAGTGGGGAAGCTTCCTGCAGAAGTTACTAAATGTATATGATGTTGGGAGTGCTTTGGGTACCCTGAGGTAAGGCACCAGGAAGATCTAGAGCTACAATGGACATTCACAGTGTTCTAGTCCAACCCTACCCATCATTTTATAGGTTAGAAAACAGGAAAAAAAGAATTTGCCCAAGATCCCACAAGGTAGGATGTGACAGAGTTAGGATTCAAATTTGGGTCTTTGGAACTCCTAAGTCATCATTCTTCTTTCCACTGTACCATATCATAACTATTGTCTCATATTGAGTCCTCTAAATATGAGGCTCTAAATCCTCATAAATCCTCTAAAATCCCTAGATATTTTTCATTTATTTATTTTTAATGTCTTATTGATGCTCTCTGGGTTTTTTGCACTCCTTTGTAAGAAAGAAAAACTCTAAAGCAAAAACAACAGCTTCTGGCAATGTATGCGACATTCTCCCTTGATGTTACCCAGTCTCCCTGCTAGAGGCAGGAATGTATGCTTCCTTATCTCTTCTTGAGGACTGAGGTTGGTTATTAATTACAGTTACTCAGAGCTCAGCTCCTTTCTAGTGTTCGGGGGTTTGTTTGCTTTTTTACATTATTATAGTCACTATGTTTATTGTTCTTCTGGCTCTACGTATTTTACTGTGTACCAGTTTATTCAATCATAGAGAAATCCTCAGTCATTTCTTGCTGCATTGTAGCATTTCAAAACACATTTGTTCAGCTGTTACCCAGTCATTGGAACCCATTTCATTTCTAACCTGAATCTTTTCTAGATGAACTGATATCCAGCCTCATCTCTCAAATAGACTGATATTTGTGAAGCACTTAGCACTTGGCGCATAGTAGGTGTTTAATAAATGTTTCTTTTCTTTATTGCTCTCTTTGTTCCTTTCAGTTTCCTTCTCTCCTTCCTTCTTTCCTTCATCTTTCCTTCTTTCTTCTCTTTCAATATATACTCATACAGTTGATTTTTTTTAACCAAAGTATAAGAATTTATATTTATCCCCATTAAATTCAGAGCTCAGAATCCCTCCTCCATCTAACTGGGATTACCTTTCTAATCTACCATCTTTACCATGTCGCTCAGAAATAAAGACAGAATCAACACCCAAGAAAAATAATGAGTCATTTTAAACACAGTCCTGACTTTGAGTACTGAGATGTTCCAAAGGAGGTAACAAAGGCTTTCTAGTCCAGCTCATGAATACAAAATGTTAGATAAATAAAATTAAAAGGATTGAGGGCAGAGGTCTGGGATAAATAACCATCAATCCTAAAAGTCTAAATTCCTCGGGGAAAACTGAAGGAGTAGAAATTGTTTTCCCTCCCTTCTAGCAGAAGGCTGAGAACCTGCTCATCACCTAACCCTACTCTAATTTATCATCTTCCAGATGCTATCTCCCAACTAGAATTTTTTTTGGTCCTGGATCACATTTGTCTATTAATATGAACTGATGTGCCGTCTGCTTGCCAAGCCCTTTTTAAACAGTACAGAGGGCAGCCTCCAACCCTTACTCCTAACACCTTCCATCCTCCCTAACACACACACACTCTCACAAACTCTTTCACACATATCCATCCACCACACACACACACACACACACACACACACACACACACACACATCCAGGGAGGTGACAAATGAGCAGTCAACTTAATTTCACTAAGCTCAATAAGAAAGAAGAAGCCAGATGGAAGGCCACAGAAATCACCCAGGGCCTTCAGAAGGGAGGGGGTGTTTTCAGGAATATCACCATAACAACAGGCAGAGCTATGTCAAAGTTTCTATTTTGAAGCTGCCATTAATTACAATGAATTTTTTATTCTGCCCCTCAATTCAGCCATTGCCACTGCAGCATTTTATAGGCAGATGGCTCATTCTCTTCCCTCTAGAAAGATAGCCAAAGATGATACTAGTTATGCTTTTAAAAAAAATTATAAAGACATTTGGTCAGGCTAACTACAAATACAGTTTTGTTTCCATACTTTTATGAATTTGGATGCTTCTAAAATCTACACAACCTAATGTTATTCTAAAAAATCGATGACAAACTTAGTAACATTTGTTTAATCTTTAAAGATATGTACAGAGAAAACACTAACAATCACAAACAAGGGACAGCTCTCATCAACATGTTTCTGGTTTTGACAACTAGATCAATAAAGGATTATTTATGGAATGCTCCGGCTTTCTCTGTTTGATTTAGAAAGTCTCATTCTGGGAGGTGTATTCAGCAATGTGAAAAATAAAGGTCAACCTAAGGGAAATGGAGCACCCATCAACACTGACTGGTCAAGCAGCTCAGCCCTCAGATTCACCATCAGTCCTTACCTTCTCTCTCCAGCCCTGCTGGCTTCCACCTTAACAACCTGTACACAGCTCCAGGAAACATCATTAAATCCAGCAATAAAAATACCTGGTGTATCAGCAACTCTGCTTCCTAACGAGGGGAGAAGAACAAGCATTTCTATTCTAAGTCTATGAAAGTATATAAGCTTTTATGATTACTAGTACTGCTTATTATAGAAAAGCATCAACTTCTAAGATACAGATGCTAATATGCCTATCAAAACCAAGACCTGCCTCAGTAAATACCCATCCCAAGGGTGCAGAAGGGGAATAGTACTTATTTGTTGTTCTTGTTCTGTCATTTCAGTTGTGTCTGACTCTTTGTGACTTCATTTGGAGTTTCCTTGGCGGAGATAGTGGGGTGGTTTGCCATTTCCTTCTCTAGTACATTTTACAGATGAGGAAATTGAGGCAAACAGGGTTAAGTGACTTGCCCAGAGTCGCATAGTAAGTGTCTGAGGTCATATTCGAACTCAAGTCTTCCTGACTCCAGTCCTATTGCTTCTAGGACATTTCAGTGGTAATCAGAGTGACAAGCTGGCTGCCAATGGATCACATCTTTAGCATTATCCAGAAGTTTTCTCCATCACCTCTCCAGGATCATGACTATGTTCTCTCCTCTGCTAGTTACTGATACTTAAAATTCCTTCAGCGGGAGGAAATTCTTTCAATCCTACAATTAGAGATGAGAAAAGGCAAATATCCCTAATAGAGAAAAGTCAAGATGACAACCCTTTATTAAGTACTTTCTAGGTGCCAGGTACTGTGTTAAACTCTGGAGATACAAAGAAAGGCAAATTGGAGAAAATCTCGGAGGGAAGGCACTAACATCACATAGAACTGGGAATGACTTTTTTAAAAAGTGAAACTTTAGCTGGGGCTTGAAAGAAACCAAGGAAGCCAGGGGGTGAATGTGAGGAGGGAGAGAGTTTCAGCCATGAGAGGCATCCGGGGAAAATAGTCAGAGCTAAGAGATGGAAGGACATGTACAAGGAACAGCCCAGAGGTCAGTGTTACTGAATCTCAGAGGATGTGGTGGGGAGCAAGGTATTAAAAAAAAACTAGAAAGAAGGTGCCAATTTTTTAAGGTTTTAAGACTGATTTAAATTTATATTAAGATATAAAATACCAACATAATATAGTCTGTCAGCTTAGCAGATAGAAATCCGAGTTTGAGTCAGGAAGATATGAGTTCAAGTTCTACTTTTCTGATGCTTTCTGGCTGTAGAACCTGAGAGAAGGAGGGAGGGGAATCATGCTAAGAAAATTACAAAACTTATCTCATTTGTGTTCTAATCCTCATAATAATGCTGTGAGGCAGGTGCTGTTATTATTCCCATTTTACAGATGAGGAAACTGAGGTAGGCAGAGGTTAAGTTACTTGGCCAGGGTCACAAAGCTAGATTTGACTTCAGGTCTTCCTGACTCTAGGTGCACTGCTCTATCCACCGAGGCCACCTACATACCACAGTGGGTTAAGTGAGTTAGATCATTTTACCTCTCACAACTGTAGTGGTTATCTGCTAAGACTGACCCTTGATCTGTTTTGTTAGAGACAGTTCTAACATGGAAAGTTTCCTCTCTGGGGGTGCAGCCAAGATGGCAGAGTAAAAGCAGGGACTCATCTGAGCTCCCCTCTAAAACCCTCCAAATAACTTTTTAAATGATTTTAAACAAATTCTAGGGTGGGGCAGAACCCATAAAAAGACAGAGTAAAACAAATTTCCAGCCCAAGACAACTTACAAGGTTGGCAGGAAAAGCCATCTAGCACAAGCACAGACTGGGCCCCAGTGAATCAGAAGCAGGCCTCTGGGTGACTGAATCAGTAGTGGCAGCAACAGTAGAGGCTTTTTCTGGGGCTCCCACTCCACAGATGATAAGGGGGTTGAACAGCTGGTCAGAAGGAGATTATAGGAGTCTCTTTGCTAGCACCAAGGCAGGACTCTGTTGCTTTGCCCACACTCATATCCAGGTCCCAGTCCTGGGTGGCAGTCCCAGTGGAAGGAAGAGCACTAGCATAGCACACCACATATCAGTGCTTGTGGTTGTTTACAGACCACAGCACAGACCAGGAGAGTAGAAAACACCTCTCCTTAAATCATACCACCTTGGAAGAATCGAAAACTTACAGGTCCCTAGAAGTATCTCTGAAAACAGCTGCACAAAACACCTGAAGCTTGGGCCAGTGCACCCTCCACACTGGAAGCAGAATCCTACTTTAACAGTTAAGAGTTCAGTAATAGGCTGGAGAAATGAGTAAACATTGGGGGGGAAAATCTGACTATACAAAGTCATTATAGTGACAGAAAAGATCAAAATACACATTCAGAAGAAGATAGCAAAGTCAAATGTCCTACATCCAAAAGTTTCCTCTCTGATGTAATCACAGATCCTTTCTTATATAAATTACCAACATAGAAGCTTTCCTGAGAGCTCTTCTTAGTGGAGAATGGGGATAGGGAAAAGTCAATGGGGCATGGGACCTAAAGGTTCTAAGAAGACAATTGTTGGCATTGATATAGTGCTACATGGACACGGCAAGCTGTGATGGATTGCTACAGGACAAAAATCTCCAGCCTTTTTACCCTTTTCTAACCAGCCTAGCTATTGCTATTTGAATAGAACAGAGGATTATGGTGATGAGTGGCTAAAAACAGTTCCTTCTCTAAAGTACCACTCAGCAACTTTTCTATTCAAGGAAGTAGAACCCTAAAAATATCTGCCTAACAAGAAGGAATATGATAAGACATAAGAACTAAAATGGTTTTCTGACCATAACTTAGGTGACAGCTGAACTGAGAAAGCCAGAGGAGAGAATAGTAACTGGAGAGTTCAGATTAGAGTTCAGAGAAGAATCAAACTGAAAAGTTCTAAGAAAAGTTCAAAGAATAAATTTGATCTTAAAGCTTGAGTCTCTGTTAACTTCTATTGCAGCCTGGCTGAGAGAAAAAGATTCTTATCTATTGTCTAACATGACTAAGGACAACTAAAAAAAAAGCTTTCATAACCACTGACTGAGAGAACTGACTAAAGAGATCTCTAGCCCTCCTTTGCAGGGAAGAGGTTTACTAATCATAGCACCCTGAGTAGATGGAAAACAGGAGTAGCAAGTGGTCCTGAAGATAATGCCTCAACTGGGGACTATAGTTGAGACACAGAGGGGCAGGCAAAAAGAACTACACCCTGCTCTGCAGCTCTCCCCAGTGGATGGTGGAAGTGATTTAAAGAGCTAGCTAGTCACCAGAGCTCTAAACTTCTTTACACAGGATAGGCTTAATAAACAGTGTACATAAGCACACTAAGTATCACACATCAGGGAATTTATCACTAACTGGCATGCAGATATGTAGCGTTCTAGCCCTTCAGTCTTATAAGCCACAAAGAGTCAGTAGCTTGGACATACTGTGGGATGAGTCCCCCAGTCAAAAGCCCAGGTCTCCCAAGTCTTTGTCCTTGTATCTCTATCAGGATCTGAATGGGAGAGAGACTTTAGAGGCAGCTAATCAATGGATAGTCCAGACTTCCACCTCCTTTATTGACCACACAACCATTATGATTGGGAAAATGTGCTGATCTTGAATACACGGATTATACAAAGTTTGAAACTTTGCATTCATAACTCCAAACATAGCTGGCCAAACCCGTTTTCTAATACACAGAAGCTTCCTGATATATAGGTGGATCAACCAATGGTCAACATGGACTTATTTCTGTCACTCCCTAGAACAGGCATTTAATACTCCCTCATGAGTATTAGGAAACCCTGAAGATAGCTGAATAGCTGAAGACCAACTGGAACAGAGATGTGGTACCTGACAGGAAACAGCAGAGACAATTATCAGGGAGCAACTGAGAACAAATACCCAGGGGCAGTTAGGTGGCACAGTGGCTGGCGTACCAGCCCTGGAGTGAGAAAGGACCTGAGTTCAAATCCAGCCTCAGACACTAGCTATATGACCATGGGAAAGTCATTTAATCCTGGTTGCCTTCCACACCACCCAAAAAAAGAGAGAAAGACTACCTAGTGGTGATCAGTGGAGAGCAACAATTGATGTGTGGCAGATCTAGAAGGGACCAGCTTGAGGATATCACTGGAAGACAATGGCAGCTTTGCAGGGCTGGAGACAGAAGCTGGCCCTCTATCCGTATTATGTACTCACATGTTCTTTGTTTTAGAACCTTTACCAAATGGCAGCTCTTGCCATGTGTGCCCATCTGCCCTATGCAAGGTTCCTAGGCAGGTCCATTCCTCCCACTGAGGGTTGTGGATCTGTGGGGAGTGAGCTTTAGGTGGGTAAGGTAGAATGGATAAGGGAAACATTCTGTGGTTTCTGTAATTACCATGGTATTTCATAAAGTGTCTTTATGATCATCTTAGTATCTCCTCTGACTTAGTAAAAGTTTAAATATCAATGAAGACTCGTAAGTTACAGTTTGGAGAAGATTTGACTCATGACATATACCTTGAAACTGGTAACTGAAGACACATAGGCAGGAACATGAAACGGGTGCTAAAAAATGCAGAATCTCATTGGATACTATGAGGTGTGTACTACAGGTATTATTATCACGTCCATTTCACAGGTGAGGAAACTGAGACTCAGGGAAAGCTCATTGTCCCACAGCTAGTGAATGCCAGGGGTGGTATTTGAATCCAAGTCTTAACCTGCCTCCAGATCCAGCTTTCCACTATGTTGTCATTCAGTCATTTCAGTCATGTCCAACTCTCTGTGACCCCATTTGGGGTTTTCTTGGCAAAGATACTGGAGTGGCTTGTCATTTCCTTCTCCAGCTCATTTTACAGATAAAGCAACTGAGGCAAATAGGATGAAATGACTTGTCACATAACTAGTAAGTATCAGAGGCCAGATTTGAACTCAGGTCTTCCTGACTCTGGAAGCAGTGCTCTACCTACTGTGACATCTAGATGCCCCAGCTTTCTACTATACTACACCCCCACGTGAGAAGAAGGTGTTATGGAAAAAGAAAGGGCAGACTAGGGATTCAGAACAGAAACTTTGGGAACTTTATAATTTTGTGAAAAATCAGTCCTAAGTAATAAACATCAGGACTCAAGTGGTCCCCCTGGCTAAAAACTATAGTTTCTTTCTCCTAAGGCCTACCCTTCAGTACCTCCTGTCCTAGGTCCCTGAACTGTAACTCTTAGGAAGGGCTAGCTCAGGTAGATGAGGCTTCTTCTGCCACTTGATTCAGGAAGAAGGAAGATTATTGCTTAATAATTAGACTGTAGGCATAATGAATAACTTAGGTATCGTGGCATATTTTCTCTGTTAAAAGTTTTACAAACATCTTGATGAACAGGACACAAAAAGCTGTTTTAAAGCTGTATTCCTCAATATGCCACACTCAGGGAGTGAAAGTTTGGGAAGGTCATGCTTGAGCCTTTTTTCATCCAAATCTAAACCCAGAGCATCAGAGGGCAATCTGATACCAGCCTGGGCCCCTGTTGTCCATTCCTGTCCAGTATGAACCTGCCCACCTACTGTGGCTTGACTGAACAAATTATGGCACATGCACGTGACTGAGCACCATCAGGAACAACAGATACAGAGGATGTCCTGCTCTGCAGGGTAGAGACAATTCTGGTTTTGTCTTTGTATCTCTACTGCCTAGTAAGCACCTAATAAATGCTTATTGATTAGTAGAATGGCTGATTCCAAGAACTTAGGAAAAATAAGTGAACTGATGCAGAGTTGAGCAAAATAAGAAAAATAATTTATATACTTACCACAATAATGTAGAAAACAGCTTTGAAAGATTACAGAATATTGATCATGACCAGTCATGAATTTAGAAGACAGGGATGAAACATGCCTCTGGTGTCTTGGAAGAGAGATGATAGGAAAGAGGAGGGAAGGGAATAAGCACCTATATGATACCTACTATGTCAGACACTATGCTAAGTGCTTTGCAAATATTATCTTATTTGATCCTCATAATAACTCTGTGAGGTAGGCACTGTTATTATTCCTGTTTTACAATTGAGGAAATTGAGACAGACAAAGGTTGTGACTGATCCAAGGTCACACATCTAGGAAGCGATGGGAATATCTGGTAAGTGGGGATCATAATAGCAACCACGGGATTGTTTTGAGGGTCAAATGAAAAAAATATATGTAAAGCACTTTCCAAACCTTAAAGACATAAATACCTGATAGCTACTTATTATTATCATTATTATTAATTATTAGTCAATATTGTCAGAGGTGAAAAGTACAACATCAATTTTCAGACATGGGCAGTGTCTTGATTTGTTTTACTTGAGTAAGCTTATTTATTACAGGGTCTCTTGAGGAAGGATGAGTTAGCGAATAGTGAAAGAGATGAAGAAAACAAAAGAAAAAACGAGTGTCAGTTAAGCAAAATGAATGGGTCAGCTGTGGTCTGGCATGACCGCCTAAAAATCTTCATTCTAGTATCCCAAATCATTTCTCGGGTTGCCCTAGATTGATTTTATTCTATGGCATGCCTTGGGGCAGGGTGAGAGCCGGGAGAAGGGGGTGGTTTGACTTAGGATCACTGGAGTGGCTGAAACCCACAGGAAGGGAAGAACTTCCATTTCATATATTTTTTCATTGTCCTCCAAAATGTGTGGCCTGGTGTTTTTCAGATAGCAAGTCTCATTCAGTGCTTGTTGATTTTTTTCCTACCAGGAGAAGAAGGAGATATCATAGGACTTATATCATAGATTTAGAGCTAGAAGGTACCTTATAAGTCATTGAGTTCAACCCACACATTTTGTAGATGTGGAAACTGAGGCACAGAGAGGTTAAGTGATTTGCTCAGGGTCACACAGTCTAGTAAGTGTCTGATGAAATATTTGGACTCAGGTTTTCTCAACTCCAAGGTCAGGGCTCCATCTACTACACCAACTTATGCAAAGCACCCATGGCCCCTACCTCAGTGATTCACTCTCAGGGGACCCCTAAAGCAAACACAACTCCCTTCTCTGTAAGAGAAGCCCTTTTTCAGTTGCTTCTCCAGAACAAGACTTATTCTGTCTTGTTTTGTTCCCCTCCCCCCAATTTCTCTTATACACTGCTGTCCTACTGGTCTTGTGAGTGCTATTGTTGGTTGATAACTGTGTTTCAAGTTTGAATTGACATGAAATGAAACACTCTCTGACCATCGAACATTGACCTAAAGGGTTCCCTAACCACAGTATGGAAAGGATACAGCATTGATTCAGCTGGATATAGCTTCTCTGCCTCTTGGTTAGCCTTTCTGTCCGGCTGGTCAAGTCTTAGGGAAAGTCACTTCTGTCTCTTCATGGCCTTGTATTTGTGCTTGAAGCATGAGGAAGTTATATTAATGCTCTTAGTCTCCTAAGCTAAATAGGTCTAAAGGTCTAGTCTATCTTCCATGACACTAATTTCTCCTATCATATCTATGATATCATCCCTCTACTGCCAAAAATCCATCAATAGCTCCTTGTTATAGCAAACTCCTAGTATCTGTGGCCTTAGTTCATGTTTAAACCAAAGAGCTAAAGACAAAAGAATGTTATTAGTTTCTCTTATGAGTTCTAGTGCTATTTATTACTTCCTCTTGCTTCTCAAGTTTCTTATATTTTCCCAAGAACATTATGTCCCCAGATATTTTGTTCATCCTTCTAACCTTTATTAGATTAAGATAATGTCAAAAGATTAAATGTGGCAAATTGGACTTCTTAAACCATGTTTTCCCAGACCATTTTTTCACTAGGTTGACAAAGTGTAATGATTTTCACAGAATGTTCCCAAGCTTATTACTTTTACACTGAAGTGAGATAATATGATGAGAGGTCCATAGAGAACAGGTAGAAATTAAGATTCAAAAGGACTGAGCACATAATGTTGCTATGTAATAGCTTTTGAGCTTTCTTTGAATGAGTCTGCAGTCAGCAGAGCTACTGGGAGGATGCTACCTTCCAAGACTTTGGTCCTAACTCCTATGGGCAGCCAAGAATGTGCCCCATCATGGTACAGAAGAAAGTAATCTGAAGATGAAGTTTCGGAAATGTGCTCCTGGTGCTAGATATTTGTAAAATCTTTGTGTCAGAGACAAACTTGTGACTCAAAGCCCAGGTACACATTAGGGAATTCCCTTACTCCTCTGGCCCACAGGCTTCACCAAAAAACATAGACATAGTATTTCCAGACTGATTTCCTGTTTATTGGCACACCATTCACAATGCACAAGTCAAGATATCACCCTATGATTTCATTAGTCATTTTGAAAAATTAAGGAAGAGGTACAGCTAGGTGGTACAGTGGATAGAGCACTAGCCCTGGAGTGAGGAGTGCCTGAATTCAAATTTGGTCTCAGACACTTATTACCTATGTGATCCTGCGCAAGTCACCTAACCTTGATTGCCACCAAAAAAAAAAAAAAACTAAGGAAGAACAACAACAACAGTAATTTCAGAATTAAGGACTCCTTTTGGAGTAGTAGAGTCGTGCCAAACTCACACAGAAATGGGGGCTACTAGATTATATGTAAGGATCCCTATAGCCCTCTATTGACTTAGAAAACCACAAATTAGCATTATCTTTGCTCTATTGTATTTTATTTATTTTGTTAAATATTTTCTAATTACATTTTAATCTGGTTGGTCTGAACTAGGAGTGTTGCAGGTTTTAGTGTAGCTGAAGGCCACTAATTTGAATTTGACACCTCTGGCTTAGTGGTGGATGGAGAATTGTCTTCAGAGACAAGAAAACCTGGGTTCAAGCCTCACTTCTGTAACATACTGCCTATGCAACACTGTACAAGACAACCTCTCAGTGCCCCTAGAAAATTCTTTAAGACCATATTTGTATAGTAAGGGTCAGGTAATCATGGCAGAGGGAGTTACCTGTGCCAATGGAGTAAAAAACAAAATCTTTATTAAAAGGAGGAGAATAAAATAAAAATCCTTGATTGAGGGATCATTAGTTCCAAAATTTTATGTAAATTCCCAGAGATACTTATCCCCTAAGAGTATGAGAGCTTCTCACACTGACATTCAGCCCCAGAAATCACGTCTGGGCCTGTTGCTTCTTGACCCCCAAATGGGAAAGGATGGATCATCAGATGAATGAAAATATATTAATTAAGCACTTACTATTGACAAAGCACTGGGCAATATGCTAGCAATAAAAATAGAGGAAAAATAGAAATACTAGCTGCTCTCAAAGAGCTCATATTTTAATGGGGGAGACCCTGCCTATAGAAAATTTAAGCTGGAAATCAGATGGGAAGGTCTTATGGTCCAATCGTTTTCAGTTGTGTCCAACTCTTCATGACCCCATGGGATTTTCTTGGCAGAGATACTGAAGGGGTTTGCCATTTCCTTCTCCAGCTCATTTTACAGATGAGAAACTGAGGCAGACAGGGCCAAGTGACTTGCCCAGAGTCACACAGTTACCAAGTGTCTGAGGCCAGATTTGAACTCGGAGAGATGAGTCTTCCTGACTCCAGGCCTCACATAGCACCCTACCTGGAACTTAATGTTTATGGATTGATTGATTCTATTACTTCAACATTCCCATTTAATACCCCAAATTTCTCAGCAACCTAGTAGCCTTTGAGATCACAGTAGAAAGGACGAATCATCAAATTTTAGAGAGAGAAGAAATAATCTAATTGGATGAGGGAACTCAAACCCAGAAAAACTCAAACCCATTGCTCAGGATCACACAATGAATTAACAGTAATAACAATTCAAATTTTTCATAGTAATCTCAAGTTTCTTTCCTCACAGCAATGCAGTAAAAGAAGCAATACAAGCATTATCATCCTTGTCTTACAGATGAGAAAAACAGACACAAAGATATTGAGTAGCTAGATAGACTCATAGCTAATAGACTTCAGACTAAAACTCATCTCTTCTGAATGCTAATTAAAAGATCATTGAGAAGAGCAGAGGCACCACAAGGTTGGGAAAGGGCCAGTGTTGTCCCCATTTAAAAAAAAAGAAAGAGGACAGTCTGCAAGCTATAGACCTGTGAGTTTAACTCCAATCCCTGAAAAAATTCTAGAATGTTTTGTTAAAGAAATAGTTAATGAACATCTAAAAAGTGAAGCTATGGTGTATTCTTTAAGAACAGGTCATGGAAGACATTTCCTTTTTTGACATTATTTGCCTAAAAAAATGGCAGAAATGTGGTGGATATAGCTCACCTAGATTTTAGCAACATTCTGTTCTTGTGGAGAAGATGGAACTAGATAATACAATGATAAGATTCAGAGCTGGTTGGATGTCAGGATTCAAAGAATAGTTGTTAATGATTCAATGTTAATGCAGCAGGAGTCTCTAATGGAGACGTGTGTTTGTTTCATATTTTTATCAATGACTTGGATAGAAGCAATAGATGGTGTGTACTTCAGATCTGCAAAGCTGGGAGGAAGAATTAACATACTGCATGACAGAGTCAGTATCCAAAAATATTTTAACAAGCTGGAGCACTGGGCTAAATTTACTAAGATGAAATTCAATAGGGATATATGTAAAGTCTTACACTTGGTTACAGAACATCAACTTAAGCAATACAAGATGGGGAAGACATGGATAGACAGTAGTTGTTCTTTAAAAAAAATGGTATGGGGATTTGAAAGGACTGCAGGTCCCTTATGAGTCAGCAGTGTGGTGTGGTGATAGCCCCTTTGTACTCAGCCTTTATCAGATCTCATCTGGAGTACGTGTTCAATTTTGAGACTCATGATATAAGATAGACAGTGCTAAGGCAACCAGGGTGATGAAGGTTTTTGCAAAGGGTGTTAGCCTCCTCTTTAATCCAAAACCTTTGGAATGCAGTTCTATCCTCCTTCCTTCTCTTTCATAACATCATAGTCAGAGATTAAGAATGCAAGAAATAATTCAGTTACCACATGAGGAATCTTAGGGACCAAACCACATATAGAGGCAAATGACAGACATGTAGAGTATTTTTAGAGCTCATCTTTGTCCAGCTTAGGAGATAAGTCACCAGTGACGGCCTAATCACTAAATCCAAGGATTTTTCTTTGTCTTCATCCTCCTTGACCTCTCCACAGCATTCGTCATTGGTGGTAAATTCCTCCTCTGTTTCTTCTTTGTCTCCTAGTCTGACTTCTTCCTATCACCTCCTGATTTGTTCCCCAAGCCTCTGTCCTTGATCCACTTCCTTATTTCTCTCTGTTCTCCCTTGGTAATCTCATTGAATGCAATAAGCTTCAATTTTTACCTCTACATAGATAACTCCTGTAGAAATATATCCAACTCTCTCTTCTCTCCCCAGCTGCAGAGTAGCATTTCTAACTGCCCACCAGACATTTTGGGGTAGCTAGTTAGCACAGTGTGTAGAGTGCCAGACCTGGAGTCAGGAAGATTTCCCTTCCTGAGTTCAAATCTGGCCTCAGATATTTTATAGTTGAGTGACCCTGGACAAGTCACTTAACCTTGTTTGCCTCAGTTTCCTCATCTGTAAAATGAGTTGAAGAAGGAAATAGCAAATCACTCCACTATCTCTGCCAAGAAAATCCCAAATGAGGTCACAGAGAGTCAGATACAATTGAACAAACTGAACATTTCCCACTTGGATATCTCTTGTACCCCAAACACCACAATTTTAAAACTTAATTCACCATCCCCTCCAGAATCTCATTCTCCTTCCCAGTTTCCCTAACTTTGTCACCATCATTCTCGCAGGCATAACCCAGGTTTTATATTTGACTTCTCCCTCTTCAACATCCTACAAGCCCAATCTTTCATCACATTATATTAATTTGACCTCAACAATATCTCTCATTTCTGACCCTTCCTTCAAACTCCCACTGATATCAGATGAATTCAAGTCCTTACTGCCTTCCATCCTCATTATTGCAATAGCCTCCTAGCAAGCTTCTATTCTCCCTCCAATTCATTTTAGGCACTTTTGCCAGACTGGTCAAGGATGCACAGCAATGTTTACATTACTCCACTCCTTAAAACCCTTCAATAGCTCCCTATTACCTTCTGAATAAATATCAAACGGCTTGGCTGAGCATTCAGGAACATCTCCACACTTTCCCAGCTTTTTCATTACTTTACACTCCCCGATATTTTATATTCCAGTCCACCTGGATTACACATGGTTTCCTGAACACAATCACCATTCTCTGTCTCTGTGTCTGCTCATACTGATTCCTCTTCCATGAATTTCTACTCATCATTATCAGCCTCTCAAGAGAATTGTTTAGACAATTTATATGGACAAAAAGTGCAGAGACAAGGTGAGGATGAAATGCTGATCCACCAGTCTAACAAAATGTCTCATGATTGGGTGTTCTATGTATCAGAGTCTTATGAGAGAGTAACAGGAATTTTAAGTTACTGCTTCATATTGAAGTCTCTGTCAATCCATGTTAGGCAGTCTTTTAGATTTTAAGAATTTCTTTTGCATCATGGGAAATAAATGACTGTCCTGTACCCGATCTACATTGTATATCGGTACCTTTTTATTCCCACTGTTAGGAAGACTGTTGTTGTGCGTTTGTCCTTCGTCCTCATGGAGGACCATGACATCAGGGAGATGAAGACAAGACTTGCAATTGACTTGGATTTGAGTGAGGGAGAGCTGTGCAAGGTCACCAGCCTCACTTTCTCCTCCAGAGCCATCTGGGTCCAGTGGCCAGATACTCATCAAGATGACTGGAGATGGTCTACGACACGATGGGAGACCCTGGCCCTTTTAGGCTAAGGTCTTCTCAGGTTCTCACTTTCTCACTTTGAGTGAGGTAATACCCATTCAATGAATAGGCCTCTTTAAGTAGTTACTCAATGGGTGGCCCCTTTAATCAAAAAAAGAAAAAAATCAAACTGGGAGGGGAAGACCTTCAGGGTTCCTGCCTAAAGAGAAACTGTTGGGAAGATTAGATATTAGTCAAACCTAAGCTTTAAGTGATTTTCCCCAGGGCTCCAGGATTGGGGGATATAAAGAGCCAGAGAGTTGGAGAAAACGAACTTGATTCCTCTTTTACGCGTCAGGCTTCTCTAGGACTGAACTCAATTCACACAAATAAGTCTGGGGTTAGCGGAGCCTTGTGATAGAGTGAAAACTCCAGCACCCCTGGGGCTTGGAAGATGTCCTATACTGTTACAAAGGTATTTTAGTATATAATCCAGTATACTAATTTCAGTATAAATCTACATATGATCAATAAAAAAAATGAAAAGGGGTTTATTAAACTCTTATTATCTGCTGGCCACTGTGTTAAACATTGGAGGTACAGATAGAAAAAAAACCACAAGACAGTAACTGCTCTCAAAGAACTTACACTCTAATTATGAGAGACAACACTTAATGAAAAAGAATTCAGCTATGGGGCAAATAGAAAGGCCCAAAAGTCCCAAGACTGCCACATCAGGGCAACTGTCAAGGCCCAAGGGACCTTAGGACACTTTGACAAGTCAGATGGCAGTATCCATGAGGTCTGGAGGTTATAGTGGCAAAGCAGATGGTAGGGGCCAGAGACCTAAGGACACAGTGGCAGGGGAGATCATAAACTCTGATGGTCCTCCATTTTTCTGGAAGGATTGTAGTTGGGAACTCCTAGCTCATCTAAGTAGTGTGAATAACCACACTATTCATCTTGTCTGGCCCCAAGAGGTCAGAGTGAAGAGGAAAAGGGAAGGACAGAGCACCCCAGCTGGCAGCGCCTCGAAATTAATCACCCTGGATGGAATCTGGGCTAATATGAATTTCTTTTACATAGTGCAATAATTATAGCTACCATTCATAAGGTTCACAAAGCACTTTAAATATGCCACCCAATTTGACTCTTACAACTCTGTGAGGGCAGGTCCTATTGTTTTACCAAATAAGAAAAATAAAGCACAGAGAGGTCAAGTAATCTGCCTAGGGTTACACAGCTAGTAAATAGCTGAGACAGAATTTGTATTCAGGTCCTGCTGATTCCAAGTCCAGCACTCTGTCTATTTCACCACCTCACTGCATGACTCACTTAAATTTATTTACAATCACTAGCTGATCTAGTTTTTGGAGAAAATAAGGTCTAGACAGCAATTGAAGGTCAGGCAGCAATCTTCCCTTTTGACTGTAGGGAAAATGATGGCATTAACAGCTCATGAGACTAAAGTGTTCACACCATTAAGAAGTAAAGGCAAGGTCCAGCTGAGGTTACCACAAGAAACAGGGCCATCTGTACCCTGGAGCACTGAACTAGCAGAACCAGCTCTGAAATGTTCTTAGGATGCTCTCTGGGTATCATCCAGACTTTTCCCCTGAGCTCATTTCAGTGGAAAGCTACTCATTAAAATGGGCTGCAGAACTGGTATATGCTTCATTTTGATGGGATTACATCACAGAGGCTGTGGAAGAGCCCATGAAAGTGAGGACAAGACTAGATAGATGTCAAGTCACAGAGGTTCAGGAAGTCTGCAACTGATCCAGGAGGGAAAGAAATGATCATTGATGACAGATGTGAAGTTTTCATAGCAGTGGAACCCAGACTCATCATCACCCTCAACCTGGAGTGTTCTGTTTAGTCGTGGTTTGCTGATGGAGCGTTGTACAGTATTACACACGAGCAGCTTGGTGGCTCAGTGGACACAGCACTGGGCCTGGAGTCAGGAAGACCTGTGTTCAAAATTAGTCTCAGACATTTACTAAGTGTGTGACCCTGGGCAAGTCATTTAACTTCTGTCTGCCTCAGTTTCCTCAGGAAGTGTAAAATGGGGATAATAATGGCACCCACTTCCCAGGGTTGTTGTGGGGAGCAAAGGAGATAACAGGTGTAAAGCACTTAGAATAGCACCTGGCACATAGGAATCGCTATATAAATATTAGCTTTCATCATTATCACATGCCTCCACTCAAGGCTTCTTAAGGTGTCTAGGTAAATGAGATTCTCAAAAGCCAGGCCAGTGGATTACAGGTCTTGTCTAGTCCAGGCCTTTCAGTTTCCATATGAAGAAACTTGAGACCCAGAGAATTCAAGGGACTTGCCCAAGGTCATGAAAGTAGTAAGGTCAAAGGTGGACCTTGAACCCAGGTCCCTGAGTCTTTTCATTATATTATATATAAAAAAAGAATCAGACATGATTCCCTGCAGTCAAAAGGGAAGATTGTTGCGTGATACTCAATTGCCATCTAAATCTTATTTTCTCCAAAAACAAGATCAGCTAGTGATTATAAATAATGTAAATATGTAAAACATGTACATAAATGACTGCTCATGGGTGCATAATATTTAGAGCTATAAGGTACCATAGAGATCATCTATTCCAGTCAGACAGGTTAAATGATTTGTCTGAGATGACACAGGTACTAAGGAGAAGAATCAAACTTAGAACAAAAGATCCTGTGGCTCCAGATTCAGTGTTTAGTCTTGGGATTGCTTGACTTTTGCCCAAGTTCACCCTATAGGCCATATTTTGATTTCCCAGCTACAGAAAAGACACATTTTCATGTTGTTCAATCATTTTCAGTCATGTCTGACTCTTTGTGATTCCATTTAGAATTTTCTTGGCAAAGATACTGGAATGGTTTGTCATTTCTTTCTCCAGTTCATTTTACAGATGAGGAAACTGAGGCAAACAGGGTTAAGGTGACTTGCCCAGGGTCACATAACTAGTAAGTGCCTGAGGCCAGATTTGAACTCAAGTCTTTCTGACTCCAGGTCCAGTGCTGTGTCCACTGTACTACCTCAATGCCCTTCATTGTCTTTACTTCCTGTAGTGAGTGTTATTTGTTTTGTTTTCTCTATCTATACCTACAAGGGGCACTGAACAGAAACCATGACATAGGTCATTCTTGATACCTTGCATAACAAACACACAAAATTATACACAAACATACATAGGCAGCTATCTCTCATTGGTGAGAACATGGTGACACTTGGGAATAAGTCCTAGGTTCAAGCCCCAGTTTTGCTACTTGCTTGTGTGACCTTGGATAAGTCACTTAACCTCTCTGAAACTTAGCTTCTTCATCTTAAAATTCAAATCTCAGCACTCAATCCACTATGCCACCCAGCTGCACCCTTTCTTCCATTACTCCTGGACATATGCCCTCTACTACAATCAAAGATCCAAGATCTGGATCCAAGAAGCAATTATTAGAACTGTGAGTATCAGTGTGAGTGGTCATTTCAATGCTGGGAGAATTCAGTTGGGCATAGATGTATCCTGATTTTCATCACAGAGCAGAATGGGTGCTGAACAACAACAAAAAAAACTATTCTAATAATTGATCCAGGGGCAGTTGGGTGGCTCAGTGTATAGACAGGGCCTAAAATCAGGAAGACCTGAGTTCAAATCCAGCCTCAGACACTTCCTAGCTGTGTGAACCTGGGCAAGTCACTTAACTCTGTTTTCCTCAGATTTCTCATCTGTAAAATGAGCTGGAGAAAGAAATGGCAAATCATCCCGGTATCTTTGCCCAAGAAAATCCTACATAGGGTCAGAAAGAGTCGATCATAAATGAAACTACTGAACAATAACACCCAGTAATTAATCTAGACCAGAGGACATTTGCCAAAAATTCTGCAGGTTGTAATTAATAAATCCTGCAAAGATCACACTAGTCTGGAATTTGGTCTTCTCACTTCCTTCTATTCTATCATGTCCAAGGGAACCAAGCAAGGAAACCACGGTGAACTCTTCTATGTGACTATTTCTGAACCTGGGGTGGAGATCTTTAACTTCAAAGAGAGACTATTTAACAACTGACCACCTAATGCAAGTAGAATTATCATAAGAAATGACAAATACCTAGTACTTTAAGGAGTTGAACTAGCTGATTCTATCATTTGAAAGCAAGCGGTGTGGTCAGTAAAAAATGAAGTGACAGGAAAACAAAGGTTCAGTCTTCTGAATCTATCAATTTATTAAGCAATGCATAACAATTTCCCAACAAACTTGGACCAGACTTCCTCAGCTTAGGCCTGGACCCCAAATACAGTGGGAGAGAAATTTTTGTACATTAAAAACAATTCATCAAATAAGACCAATTAATTAAAAGGAAACAATACAACATTAGGTAATCTGTTTTCTAATTGGATGAAAGATTAGGGACTTTCCAAGTTGGGAGAGGGAGAGTAACAGGTGCAATTCCCTGAATTCAGAAAAGGAGGTGTCCCACTCCCCAAGTACTGAACACAATGAAAGGAACATGGAAACAATAACTGATTGATTAGTATGAGGTTGGTTTTCAGATGATACATATGAGTTGTTTGAGATGTACAATTGTGAGAAAATCCATCAGTCTTTGGACCTGACTGAATTTCTGGTCAATATAACCTAGGTCCTTGGTTAAGGCTCTTTAAGCAATAGGGAGAAGTGGTTCAGTTTCCCAGACATGCAGGGCTAGGTTCAAATAATGCAATAAGGTTTTCTCCCAATTCCCACAATTGAATAAAGTTTTCTTACAAGGCAGAAACTGGACTAGACACATAATTGAATAGAAACCAAGCTAGCTCCAGAATTTAGTCACAAGATGGAGTCAGTATGATTCACCCAATTCCCACAATTAACTACTTGCTGTCCTAATCTCCTTAATTCCTTCCATGGTAATGAAAGATGTGTTCTAATTAAACTCGAGAAGATTGAGAAATTGAATACTTACCATTGAGACAAATAGGAAAATTTTTAAATCCGAGGACTGATATGAGTTAAGTCACGTAGTCACTTAATTGTGTTAGTTATCTCTTCCAGCTTTGTTCATCTTCAGATCTGAGGAGCACACTATTTATGCCTTTATCTAAGCCATTGTTAAAAATAATGTTAAACAGTTCAGGGCCAAACACAGATCCTTAAGGCCAAGGTTAATTGACTGGGCCAAGGTCTCACATGTATTAAGCATCAAAGGTTTGAAATCAGATCCTCTGGCTCCAAAGCCAGCATTCTTTTTTTTTTTAGGTTGTATGCGTGTTCTATTTCTCTCAAGCAGGCAGGCATGCATGTGAGCATGAGCTCACTTTGGGGTTAGACTAAACAGATTATAAAGCAGTGAAACAAGGGAAGTGCTCCTGATTCAGGCTCTCTGTGAAAGCTTAATTTGGTCTTCTAATTCCTGAGACAGAAGGCAGAATTTGGATTCATTCAAAGAGCATCAAAAAGGTTTATTGGTATGTCAGTCCAGAAGGGCTCTCAGATTGGCCAATCCAGGTTTTTGGCCTTCTTTGGGTGAAGAGGGACTCAAGAGGGTCTTACATTTCCTCCTTTTGATCAAAAGGGGCTCTGAAGGCACCATCTTCAGACAAAAGAAAGGTATGGGGAAAAGCTTACTCTTCCTCACAGAGTGAGAAGGGGAGTTCTAGCAGCCCTTTTTAATTGACTAGGGAGCCCTGCTGCTTCCACAACATCCTATGTCCAAGGAGGGGTCCTGCAGGACAAGGGGGAATGACCACAGACAGCATTACTTCACTCACCAAGGTAGCAGAACATTTGTGGGCCAAAGCCAACACCATTTGGGCCCCAAATAAGATAAAAGCAAGGACAGTAAGTACTCCAGTGGCAGAAAGAAGGAGGGATCTGATTAAACCACCTACTCTGGGGGAAAGTGAGCTGAACATTTCACACCACTGAGTCCCTGTGGCCTGCTCCCTCAATGTGCCAGGAGCATAAGATGTATTTACACTATCCTATATCTGTTGGGACTCATTAACATCCAAAGCAAACAAAAGCCAAAGCTAGGGCAGCCAAGAGATATGGGCAAATGACATGTGGTATATCTGGAAAGGGGGGTCTCAAGTGGGGAGGGAGCCCTTCTTCTCACAGGCTTGGTCCAGATTCTTGGGGAGCCATCTGCCTCCACTGTCATCTTCTTCAGGCCTTTATGAAGCCAAAGGGCAAGGCCTCCAATGGGTTCAGGCATCCACTTGGAGCAGGGGCCATCATCAGATGATCCAGGAGTCCATACCCACAAGTTTGGCAGCTGTGGGAGTGGTCAGATGGACCTGGTAGGGGTCCTTAGAAGACATTTGAGTTGACAATTGAGAGATAACTCCTTGTAGCAGTCTTTAGATCTGAGTTTCTGGTCATTGTAACATAGGTCATTGGTTAAAGGCACATAGAAATGGTCCAGTTTCCCAGCTACACAGGGCCAATTTCAAACAATGCAATAAAGTTTTTCTCCCAATTTCCATAATTGCATGATTATATTAAGCCAGATACAGATCAAACTACTTAGAGGGTTTATGATGGACTAGTTTTAAGAAGGGAGATTTATACATCATCGACGTAACCAAAAATACTTAAATATAAGCCATGCAAAGCAATACAATCATTATCAATGTTAAAACTAACATCAAGACTCCTTGTATCCCAGTAACCCATTCTTAATGTCTATTTAATCAACACTTTTTGAATCCCAGATATCTCATGTAGTTTATCTGGTCCCTAGATAGCTTTTCTTGAACAAAAGGCTTTATTTTCAGGACAACACTAAAGGGGGTTCTGCTTCTCTGGTTCCAAATCTGAGCACTGGCCCTGGCATCAGGAGGATCCGAGTTCTAATCCAACATCAGACATTTGGTACTTTCTAGGTGTGTGACCTTGGGCATGTCACTTAACCTCAATTGCTTTGCCTTCCACCCTCAAAAAAATGTTTTTTCATTGCTTTGTCTAACACCATTTCTGTTTTATAATGGTCTCTCAAATTCTATAATGTAAGAGAATTTAGAATTATAATACAATTAAGAGATACAATAATAACACAAACAAACTTCATATGACATCAACTGCATTTCCAAATTATCACATATAGAGATCATTGATCTTATTACCTTTAGCATTTTAAAAACCATTTTAAAGTTATCAGGTATGAAACAATTACATTAAATTAGAGAAATAATAATAATGTAATGCTTAGCATATGCCAGTCATGGAGTTAAGCACCTTATAATCATTATATCATTTTGATCTCACAACAATCATTATTTTTTTCTTTACAAATCAGAAAACTGGAGCAAACAGAGATACAATAATTTGTCATAATCACATAGCTAATACATTTCTGCAACTGGAACAAAGAAGGGTGGGCTCACCAAGGGCAAAGACTAGCTGGCTTCCCCACTTTGTACTGACACACCAGGTGCTGCCAGGGGCACCCAAACTTTCCAGGTGCAGCTGGGTGGGTCCTGCTGAAGGCTGTACCTACCCTGGAGACATTGACTGACCAGGCTTTGGGAGATGAAACAGAGGGCACTGCCTAGGTGTTGGGGTGGCTGGTGCCAAGATCCTCCCATTGATGATAATTTCTGGTGATAGGGCTCAGGGAATGCTGGCCGTGGGACCTGACCCCCCCCCCACACACACACACATACACACAGAGCTGAAGTAGTAAGCCCTGACATTTCACCCACTTACGAGGGGCCCATCTTTGTACCCTGGATTCCTGGAATCCAAAACTCCTCCCCTCAGCTTAGTTGCTGAGCAGCCTGCTTTATCTAGTGTGCCCCAGCCAACGTCCTACTCCTGCACGATATCTTGTCCTAGCTGCATCTTGCCTGACCAGTCTGCCCCATTCAGATTGTTACTCCTGATACGATGGTGGTTTTTGACTATTTAACCTGTATGTGTACTAGGGTTCGGGGCAGCTCCTGGGACTTGATTCCTAGGTCTGCCGCCGGCCAGCTAATAAACGCTTCCTGATTCAATTACTGGTGGTCTTGGCCTGTTGATTCTGTCCTAGTGTCCATTTCACTGCTGCAGGTGCGTCTGGGGCTGGGGCCATTACCAGTGGGGCCCCACTATAGCTGCTGCCCCCACCTTTGCTAGTTAGGGAAGGATGATTCAAGTTTCCCTACAATTCTCAAGCATTCTCTTCTCTTAATCTGATCTGAGATGAGCCAAAGTCAGTATTCTTTCTACAACCCCATGCTAAGAAAGCCCCTTGAAAAGTGGAGGGTAATGGGGGAGGGAGAAAAGCAAGGAACAAACATCCATTAAGTGCCTATTGTGTGCCAAGGCACTGTGTTAAACGCTTTACAAATAGGATCTCATTAAAGGTAAGGAGGGTGGACATTCTTGAATTTTGCAATAGTTTCTCTAATTATTTCATATTCAAGTATTCAGTATGACACAGCCCTGCTTCCTGATACTCAAGAAATGTTCATATATTAAGAGTTTTGAGCTGTCTTTCAACTAAACACTTATGTCTTTTTCATTTGAACAGCTGTCTAGATACATTTCTTGATCATATCCTTGTCATATATTAACAGAAGTAAATAGTGTAAACAGAAATAAAATAAGAACGAGGGAGGTAAAAGTCTGCTGCACTTTGTCTTCATCAAAGTGGTCAGCTTCAGGCATTTAATTTTAGGGAGGAAGTCACAGAAGAGAACAGAGGAAGACACCAAGGATTGCTCTGGAGAAAAAAATGCCACTAGTTACATTGTCAGGTACAGATCAAACTACTTAGAGGGTTTATAATGGACTAGAGTCTTAAGAGTCTTGTTGAGCTAGTATAAAATGACTATTACTAGAAGCCAGACTGCTCCAGTCTTTAAAAGAGTGTTCTGTTGTGCCCCGTCCAAATCAGGACAGGGTAGAGGACCAAGAGACTACACAAAGACCACTGTAAAAGCTTAATAGAATACATGGCTACAATTCTTAGGTCCCTTGTCCTGTATTCTTAATTGATCTGTGTGTAATTTTTTTCATTTTCAGGCTTTTCAAATGAGGTGATGACATTTACAGACACTTATGTATTATATGTACATATGCCAGGTCCGTGGAAGGAACACTTAGTACTTGGTGGGGTGAATCTAGTCATTTGCATGTTGCTACCTACTTACCAATCTATTAGGATGACTTTTTTAAATCTAGAAATGTATTTTGCAACCTCAAGGAATGGCATTTGTCCACAGTTTACAGGCAGCAATACACAGGGGAGAAATTATGATCATGTTGACATCGTCTCCAAGTTTACTTAAAAAGAAAACAAGAAGTCTTCATTATTCTATATTCCTGGCTTTGTACACTTTAGGGAGTGATATTCATTGTACATGGCTTTTACTGTAAGGGACTTTTGCTTCCATGCCAGCAAATAATAAATTGAATAAGGCTTATTTTAAGCCAAAACCATATCATAAGGCTTGAACACCACCATTGACAGGGATCTTACTACATCATTAGGTCTCACATTTCATTTCCAGACAGCTCTAATTTTTAGGAATTTCAATCTAATAGTGAACCATAATTCATTTCTCTATTATCTATACCCACTGGTACCCAGCTCTGTCTTAATTAATTAATCAATCAAGAAGTATTTATTACATAATTTCTATGTGAGAATCATTATGCTAGGGGTTGAGGACACAAATGCAAAAAAAGGAAACAATTCCTACTCTGAATTCACTTATGCTCTAAAGAAGCCAAGTGCATATAAATAAATATACATATATATTACATAAATTTAAAGGTAATAAATAGAAATATATAAAAGTGTCAAATAAAAGATAACTTGGCAGGGAGGACACTAGCAATTGGAAGGATCAAAAATTACTTCATAAAGAGGATGCTAAGACACTGTAGCTGCATCTTCAAGGAAGATGCATGAGGCAGAAGTAAGAAGGGAGTAAATTCCAGGTATGAGGGACAGTTAATGCAAAGACTCAGATATGGGAAATTGAGTTTTATGCATAAGGAACTGAGAGGAGGCCAGTATGGCTGGATCACAGAGAATGGGAGGGAAAAGCCATACAGAACAAATCCAACCCCTTCTTCCACAGGAAAGCCCTTCAAATAGTCCAGAGGTGGGGAATCTGTAGCCTTGAGGTCACATGTGGCCCTCTGGGTCCTTGTAAGCATAAGCAAAGTGGGACTTGTTGTTGTTGTTGTTGTTGTTATGGTCCTTGTAAGCATAAGCAAAGTGGGATTTGTTGTTGTTGTTGTTGTTTTCTGGAGTTCAGTTTCGCAGGCTCAGGCTAAATTGTAAACATCTGAAGGATTAATCTCCTTTGAACCCTGATAATTCACAGTTGTGCTGAGTCAAGTAGGTTTCTTGCCTTTTGGCTCTGAGGCAATCAGGGGGCGAGTCTTTGCTATATATTCTGGGAGGTTGGCATTTTGCTTTGGGGCGTGGCTCATGACAAAGGATCTTTTGATTTCCTGGTTGAGACTCTGAGTAGCCATTTGTTAAGAGCCTTCTGACTGATTAGATGTCTGTGCTCCCTTGATCCAGTGATGTATTTAAAGTATATAGCAATATTGCTATGTTCAGGCAGCTGAAGACATGTCTGTTGGTCTTTGTGCTAATTTATTTGCTTGTACTCTCTATACTCACTTCTTTCTCTGTAATTAAAGTAGGATTGTTAACCCCTTTTAAAGGTAGCTTTTAAAGCTACATTTTCTTTAAAAGCAGATCAAAGAACCTGTGCTAGCAGCCCACCCTGTGTGTTAGCATGGTTGCTATTACAGTCCTCAAGTGCAGCCCTTTGACTGAATGCAAACTTCATAGAACAAATCCCCTTAATAAAAGCATTTGTTCTGTAAAACTTGGATTGAGTCAAAAGGTCACACCCTAGGACCTAGAAGGCCTCATGTGGCCTTGAGGCTACAGGTTTCCTGCCCAAGAAATAGTCTATGAAGATCTATAGAAAGATGTAAACAGGAACTATATGGGTGAAAATAATAATAGTAACAATTGTTGTTGTTATACCTTACATGTATATAGCCCTTTAAGGTTTTCAAAATGCTTTACATACATGATCTCATGGAGTTTTGAGCTGCATCAAGAGGGAGAGTATCTACACCAAAGAGATGATACATTCACAAAGTAGAAAAACGAGTTTTGTGGGTTCTTAAATGATTGTGCAGGTAGGACAGTTGCTATAGTAGGACTAGAGAAGACTTCCACCATTGCAAGGTCTATTTCTTTTCAGAGACCATAAAGGCCCTCAGTCCTAGGGTCAATGAGTTTACTGGTTCATCTGAAATACAAATAGAATAGAATTTAAAATTAATTTACAGGGAGGAATATGTTATGTATTTTTTCATCTTAAATAAACTCCCATGGGTATGGTAGGCTAAAGCCAATCAGTAATAGTTGAGCAAAGGTGAGACTAAGGATAGTGTCCTAAGAAACTTGGAACTAGGTAGTTTTCACTAGCAAAATTGATTTCAGGGTATCCAAGCCTCTTGAGACATCAGTCTCCCAGAGAACAGAGGGAATGACTTCTTCATGTACCTTATTCTCCTTATTTCTTTTTGTTGTTGTTTGTATTTAGGATTTAGGGATATTTCAGAGAGTTTTTAAAAGAATTTTTAAGAGGGTAAGAATTTAGTCTTCCTAAAAAGTAATACCTTGAGCTTAAATATCCCTCTTTATGACTCACAAAGCATAATATTACTAAAACAATTCTTTCTACAAATATTCTATGAAGCATGCAGAAGGAAAATGACTGGAGGGCTACTAACACGTCCAGATGCCAGACCCAAACACTGTCTCCATTGGATCAGGGGGTGGAGATCTTCAGATCATAGGATTAGAAGGGAGTTTAGAGACCACCAAACCAAACTCCTTTATTTTGCAGGGGAGGAAGCTGAAAGACCCCTCAGAGCCCAGCTGTCTTGATACCTACTGCTCTTTCCACCATTGCACACTGCCTGCCTAACTTGAGGGTTCATCAAGATGGAGGGATGTGTGGTAGAATGAAGAGGGCACTGGATTTGGCTTCATCGAGCAAGCAAGCAATCAACAAACATTACATTAGGTAATTAATTAATTTATTAGTGGCCTAGTCATTGGGCTAGGCACACAGGAAGAAAAGAACTGGATTCAAGCCTTCTCTCTGCTTTTCCTTGGGCAAATCACTTCATTTCTCAGAGTTTCCATTTCCTCATCTATAAAATGACTGGACTATATGACCCCTCAGATCCTTTTCAGCTTTAAGTCTATGACCTTCAATAAAAACATTTTACTGGGGCAGCTAGGTGGCACAGTGAGTAGAGCGTCAGCCCTGGAGTCAGAAGGATCTGAGTTCAGATCCGGCCTCAGACACTTAACGCACACACAAACAAAAACCTAGCCATGTGACCTTGGGCAAATTACTTAATCCCAATAGCCCTCCAAAAAAAAAAAAAAAACAACATTTTACTGATGAAGTCACTTGTCCATTGCCACACAGGTAGTAAGCAGCAAAGTTGAGATTTGAATCTTATCAGATATTATCATAAATTTTGAGCTGCAAATTTTGACCTTTTGAGGTCATCGAGGCCAATATTCTCATTTTTCAGATAGAGAAACTGAGGCTGAGAAAAGTGATTTACCCAGGGTCACATAACTAGTCCCGGTCTTCCTGACTCCATTTCCAGTATTCTATCCACTATGCTGTCACACTGTCTCTCAAGATTTACACCATTATCACCCCCATTTTATAGATAAAAATTGTCTTATAGACAAAAATTATCAAAGAAATTTGAATCCAGGTCTTACTCTTACAACATCCAATACTTTATTCCACTACTTCCTGTACTTAATAAATGTCTATTGATTGACTGATTTTTCAGTAATACAAGCCATCTATTCTTGGGTTGGTCCAAAGGGGAACCTGACCTCCTGGCCTAGGATTTTCTCTTCTGATACCCTTCAGAGATAGCCATTTATATGCACTAACCCTTACCAAAAAGGAAGCAATGAGAATGCTAAAGAGCCCTTAGACAGAGCCTTGCATAAAGCAGTAGCTAACAAATATATGTTGAATAGTAGAACATGTCTGTGAAATCATTTGCAGCCCTATTATTTGCCAGAAGCCTCCCTATTATGTATGTGCCATATTCAAAGGATTTTGGTCCATATAGAATAAGCCTGTTTATTAGCTCTGACCCTGGATTACTATCCAATATCCATTCTTCATAAGAAAGATCATGCTCCACTGAAGAGAACACCAACTATAGGGAGCACATTAAAAGCAGAGGTGATGGTGCCAATGTGCCCATCTGGGCAAAGACTTTAATTTTAGAAAAGAAATGGAAATTAACTGGAAGATGGTGTTTGCTCAGTGAATACATCTGAGCAAAGAGAAAGGGAGACCACATTTTTTATGTCTAAATGTGAACTAACATCAACAAATGACTTGAAAACCTAGTCATGCCCTCCAAAGCTTGGATTAGACAATTTTCATTGCCTACTCCATTTGGGGTATGCACTTTCTTCCCCTTTACAAACCAGTGGTACATTTGTATCCCTTTTGCTTTGGTTTTATTCTTCTTGACACTAGATAGGAGTGAAACGATAGGAAAAACTGGGCAAAAATCATCCTGCTTGGGGGAGGGGTCCTAGTATTTGTAACAAGGCAATGCTATCAGAAGGGTAGTTTCCAAGAGCCCACCCAGTCTTGCCTCACGATTCCACAATGTGTCATCAGAGTAAGTTGAAAAATAGATATAGTATTTGGAGTCCTGACTCAGGGTCAGATCTGAAAGATTAAATGTAATGCATCCTCAAGATTCAATTTAATCCTTTTCTGCAGTGAAACCAAATATACTTAATGCGTTGGATGGAATAAGAAATAAGCCAGGTTTCCTACCTTCTGTAACTCAGCAAAGAGACTTGAGAATATTATCACAGAGTTTGATGCTTCTCATCTTTCCCAAAGAAAAGAGAGCTTTGAAAAGCTTTTAACAGAGGCCGCATGGCTTGGCAGGCTGGTGTTGGTCAGTTAGTCAGTCAAACATTTAATCATCTGCTATATGACAGGCACTGTGCTAACCACTGTGGTTACAAAGGAAGTTTTTAAAAATAGTTCCTGTTCTCAAGGAGCTCACAGTCTAATGAGGGAGACAACATGCAAATAACTACATGCAAATAAGATCTATGCAAGATAAATAGCAGGTAGTATCAGAAGGAAGGCACTAAGATTAAAAAGCTATCAGAATAATTTGGGTTCAAAGCCCTTTTACCACAGACTGCCTTTGCGACTCCTGGGCAAATCACCTTTCCGCACCTTAGGAACTCTCCAAAAACATGTTGCAGAACACCTGCCAATCTGTATTGGTGAAGGTAATTTCTTCACCTGAAGTTCCCCATACCAATGAAGTCATGAAAGAAAGAAGGAAGGAAGAAGTCCTAGGAACTCACAGTCAAATTTCACCAATAATGTTAAAATACTAGGCCTGGGAATTCTAGCCTTCTAGCATATTATGATATGTCTATCACAATTCCTCAGCAGGGAGGTAGGTCCTACTTTGAAGAGTGATCCAAGTTATAACAACTCTCATTTCTATGATGCTTTAAGGTTTGCAAAGCACTTCCCTCACAACAGCCCACTAGAATGTAAGCTCCTCGAGGGGAGGAATTGTTTCAGTTGTGTTTTTGTATCCTAGAACCTAGCACAATGTTTGAGTAGTACATAATGAATAATCAATAAATGCTTATTGCATTAATTAATTAGTAAACAACCCTATGGGGTAGGTAGTGTAGCTCTAATCTCCATTTTCTAGGAAAAGAAACTGAGCCTCACAGAGGCAGAGTGACTAGACCAAGGACTTAATATAAGCCTTCTTGTGCCATCTCTAGTGGTATTTTCCAGTCAGTCAACTAGCACTTATTCATTGCCTACTATGTGCCAGGCACTATGCTAAACACTACAGGGAAAACTTGTCAAAGCCATGCAAAGACCAGGATGCCTCCAGTAGACAAAGAAAGTACATGTTTGTGACTGATGCCTTAGATTGCTTAGCCACACCAACAGTAATCTATCATTCTATAGGGAGTGGTATTTCCATCTTTCCACTCAAACAAGGGCTTTAGTATCTGGTTAGAGTGATAATAGCACATATAGTAAAAAAAAAATAAACTCTCTTACATTAAATAGGAGAAACTGAGAGATTGGGATGAATGAATCACAGAGATAAAATTTAACAGTTTCCCTGCTCCAAAAATCAGATTCGTCTATGAAAGCACCTTTCACCCCTTTGGTGGGGTACTCTTTGTGGGCATTTCTACCCTGGTATCAATCAGACTATTCTTGCCAACCTGGCACACTTTCCTCTAGAGTGCATCCAGAAAGGATCAAGGTGAAGAAGAGACTAGAGACCATGTCATACAAGAATCACTTGAAAAAAATTGTAAATGTTTTGGATTAAAGAAGAAAAGATTTAGGAGGATCATAATTGCCTTTAAATATTTAAAGACCTGCTGTGTGGAAGATTAGACTTGTAGACAACATGCATAAAAGGGATTGATTAGATCTGACCCCAAATGGCAGAACTGGGAGCATCGGGTAAATGTTAGAGAGAGAGAAAAAGAGAGACAGACAGACAGACAGACATTCTGGCTCCATATAAGGAGACATCCTAATAATCAGAGTTGTCTGAAAGTGGTGTGGGCTTCCTTGGGAGGTCTTAGATGTTCCCCCCATTTGAATACTTCAGACTAGATGATGGCTTGTCAAATCTATTGTAAATGGATTTTTCTTCAAATATATGTCAGACTAGATGGCCTCTGAGACATTTCCTAACTCTTAGATTCTTTGATTATAATTTCACATGACAGCACATTCAATACTTAAAGATAGCTCACATGGCTCCCCCACATCTTTTCTTCTCTAGGCTATACATCCTGATTTTCTTCAACGAATTCTCTATGGTATGGTCTTTAGTTCTTTCATCATACTGGTAGCACATCCTGGACATCTTCCAACTTGTTATATCTTTCCCAAAATGTAGAGTCCAGAACTGAACTCAATATTCCAGATGGAATCTAACCAGGGAAGAATACCCTGCATAAGGCTGACTCCCCTTGTGGACTTTATATCATTCAGTGCAGCCTAATATTGTAGTATCTACTCATCTTTGAAAAATCAGAAAAAATGCCTTTCCCTCCACAAAGTCTTTCATGGTTTTAACGGCTAGAAGTAATCTTGCCCTCTCCTAATAGACCCTATTGCTTATGCTTCTCTAATGCATTTATATTCTGTTTTGAATTTTAAGTATTTTTATATGTCATACTACACACACACACAAACACACACACACACACACACACACACAAGACTGAAAGTTTCTTGAGGTCAGGAATAGAGTCCTACTCATCTCTTCCAATGTCTAGCAAAATGTCCAGCACATAGTGAACATTTGTTGAATTGAATTGGAAAACTTAAGAGTTAAGAGAAAATTTAGTTCTACCTAGGAAGAATTTGTTGAATTGAATAGAAAAACTGAAAAGTTGAAAGATAATTTAGTAGATAATTTAGTTCTACCTTATACAAATGTAAGGTGTTGCCCTTTTTGTGTTTGTACAATGTTATTTGTGGAAAGGGGAAAATTCACAGACAATTGTGAGAAGATATGGGAGAAAGCAGCCTCAGATAAAAGTATCCAGAGGACCTGAAGGAAATCAGCCCCTCTGTGAAAAAATACTTTAAAAAATCAAAGAGAGCTATCTTTGCCCATAAGAAAAGTCTTTTGTTTCCTTGGTAGCTAATTTACATATGACTGTAGTGAAACATTGATGTTTATAGCTGGGAAACAGTCACTTTGGGGTGAAAAAATGAAAATGTAAAAAAAATTGTATATTGCCTATTTGTACCATATATGACTGAAATGTGAAATTTGTTCTCTTACCATTAGAGAGAAAGGTGAGTCGTTTCATTAAAAAGAGACCCTGCTTTGTGGCAAGAATGAGTCACTGACTTAAAACAACAGAGAATGTCTAACAGAAACATGGTGAAGACAGAAACAGAGCTAAAAAGTATTAACTGATAATTCCTGTTACGGCTTGAAAGTAACCAAGCCCACTGAGAAGGGACAAGATAAAAAAGATGAAGAGAAGAAAATGAGATGGAGGGAAATATAATAAGTAATCATAACTGAATGTGAATAGTATTAACTCACCCATAAAATGGAAGTAGATATTAGAATGGATTAGAAACTATAATCTAACAATATGTTATTTACAAGAGACACACTTGAAAAAGAAAGACAAGGTTAAAATAAAGGGATAGATCAGAATCTGTTGTGTGTTAGCTGAAGTAAAAAAAAAGGCAGGGAGGGGGCGGAGCCAAGATGGCGGAGTAGAAACAGCTCATCCAAGCCACTCTGCCCCCAGATTCCCCCAAAACTATGTAAAAGGGGACTCTGAACAACTTCTGGAGCCCCAGCACCCACAGAACGACACAGAGAAGTTAACCTCCCGCTGAGGACAGCCCAGCAGCCCTGCAGGAAGGACCAGCACAGTGGTCTGGGACCTGGCAGTGCGCAGCGGGCAGAGCGCAGGAGCCGAGCCGAGCCCAGGTCCCCTTGAGCCGAGGTTTTAGCCCCAGGGCAGCAGGGCCAGCAGCTGGCTGGAGGAACCCCAGAACACCAGGAGCTGTGGCGACTACAGAATTATCAACATAGACATGCCTAGGACAAAGTAAGAGGTTAGTGTCCTATGGACTTTGGGTCTGGTATTTAGGGAATGCGTCGGCTCCCTCCCCTGGGGTCTAGAAGCAGCTGAGGAGACACGCCATTTGGTAGTTTTCAAAGGCAGCTCCAGCTCCCGGCCTGCAAATCTTAGGGAGATCCAGCGATCAGTCTTGGGGGGTAATCGCTCTTGCTTTAACCTCCCTGGATCTGGATTGTGACCTAGGGTGGAAGTTGTGGGTGGGTTTACAGCTTGCCAGAAACGGAAGTTGCCCCCCACACATTCGGGACGAAAATTCCTCTAGCTGGCCTTAAAGCCATAGTGTGGCAACAAGCCCAAAAGTCAAGTAATTAAGTGGCAACATGCCAAGGCAAAGGAAACAGAAAAATGCAACCCTAGACTCCTATTTTGGGGGCATAGAGCAGGAAAAGGACTGTGAGGTCAGAAGTCCTGCTCCAAAAGCCCCAGGGGAAAACATGAGCGGGTTGCAGGCCATAGAGGACCTTAAGAAGGACTTTAAAAATCAAATAAGAGAAGTGGAGGAAAAATTGGAAAGAGAAATGAGAAGGATGCAGGAAAAGTATGAAATGAGGGTCAAGAGTCTGACTGAGGAAAACAACACCTTAAAAAATAGACTAACTCAAATGGCAAAGGAGGCCCAAAAGGGCAATGAGGAGAAGAATGCCTTAAAAAGTCGAATTTGCCAGATGGAAAAAGAATCTCAAAAGTTCACTGAGGAGATTCATTCCTTCAGAGTTAGACTGGAGCAAATGCAAGCTAATGACTTTATGAGAAATCAAGATGCTGTTAAGCAGATCCAAACAAACGAAAGATTAGAAGGCAATGTGAAATATCTCATGGGAAAAACCACTGACCTGGAAAATAGATCCAGGAGAGACAATTTAAAAATTATTGGACTACCTGAAAGCCATGATCAAGGAAAGAACCTAGAAATCACCCTTCAAGAAATTCTCAAGGAAAACTGCCCTGATGTTTTAGATCCAGAGGGCAAAATAGAGGTTGAAAGAATCCACAGATCACCTCCTGAAAAAGATCCCCAAAAGAAAACTCCCAGGAATATTATAGCCAGGTTCCAGAATCCCCAGATCAAGGAGGAAATACTCCAAGCAGTCAGGAAGAAACAATTTCAATATTGTGGAAACACAATCAGAATAGCCCAGGACCTGGCAGCTACTACACTGAGGGATCGAAGGGCATGGAATATGATATTCCAGAGGGCAAAAGAACTGGGAATGAGCCCAAGGGTCACCTACCCAGCAAAACTGAGTATTTTGTTTCAGGGGAAAATATGGTCATTCAGTGGAATAGAGGACTTTCAAGCATTCTTGAGGAAAAAACCAGAATTGAATAGAAAATTTGACATCCAGTCACAAGAAGGAAGAGATGCCTGAGAAGGTAATCAGGGAAAAGAAATCAAAAGGAACTTATCAAAGTTGAACTATTTACATTCCTATATGGAAAACAATAACTGTGACTGATGATATCTTTCTCACTATGAAAATAATGGATGAAGGGGGTGTGGTCATATGAATACATATGTGAATGTGTGTGTATATGGTTACAGTTATATATGGATAGAGGGCATAGGTTGAATTTGTTGGGAAGGGAGAATACCCAAGGGATGAAATTATGAGGTGAGAGAGGAAAGTGGCAAGAGGAGATGGGGAGAGACAGGGTAGGGTAAACTATCTCATGTAGAAGAAGCAAGGGGAAGTGGTTGCAAAGGAGGGGGAGAATAAGGAAGGCTAAAAAGGCAAAACCACATTCACATTGAATTTGGTTCAGGGAGAAAATGACATACATACTAAATGGGATATCTCAACCTGCAGCAGGATAGGGGAAAGGGGGATGAGAGGAGGGATGATGGATGGGAGGGCATCCTTGGGGTGAGGGGAGGTTGGAAGTACCCACTATAGAAGAGGGAGAGGATCATGTAGGGAATGGACCAGGTGGGGGGTGGGATGAGTGGGAGGGAATTATAAGCAGCCTTGTACAATATATCTACTATGATAATGTTTTGCATAGCTAGACATGTACAACATATACTGAATTACTTATCTCCCCAGAGGGAATGGGTGACAAGGGAGGAAGGAAATGGATCTGAAATTTGAGGTCTTAACATTAAATGTTTCAAATATATATAAATACTATTATTAATACTCTTTTGATTGTAATAGGGAGATAAGATGTGTAGGCATTGGGACACAAAGACTCACCTTCCTCTAATGGAAAAGTCGATGGGGGTATGGGAGAAGGTATGGGAGAGAGCAGATTGGAGGAATCGATATCTTGTGGGACTACTATTCTGGGAGGCTGGGTAGGGAAATAATGGGGGGAAAATGATTGTAACTCAAAATCTGGTGGAAATGAATGATGTAAAACAGAAGTTAATAAAGCATTTGTTTAATATTAAAAAAAAAGGCAGGGGTAGAACTTGTGATCTCAGATAAAGCAAAAGCAAAAATAGACCTAATTAAAAGAGATAATCAGGGAAACTACGTTTTGCTAAAAGTACCCTAGACAATATGTAATATCAAAAAAATTTATGGCAAATGTCTCAAACATGTAGAGAATGAAGTCAAATTTGTGAAAATTAAAAGTCATTCCCCAATTGATAAATGATGGAAGGACAGAAACAGGCAGTTTTCAAAAAAAGAAACCAAAGCTATCTATAGTCATATAAAAATGCTCACTATTGATAAAAGAAATACAAATTAAAACTCTGATTACCACCTTATACCTATTAGAAATGATAAACACTAGAGGAAATGAGGGCGAAGTAGGTATGCTAATAAACTATTGGTGGAGTAGTAAACTGGTCCAACCATTCATTCTAGAGAACAATTTGATACTATGCCCAAATGGCTATAAAGCTGTGCATGTCTTTTGACCCAATGTCACTACTAAGTCTGTATGCCAAAGAGATCAAAGAAAAAGAACCTATCTGTACAAAAATATTTATAGCAACTCTTTCTGTGGTGGCAAAGAATTAGAAATTGAGTTGATGTGCATCAATTAGGGAATAGCTGAACAAGTTGTGGCATATGATTGTGAGGGAGTACTATTGTGCTATAAAAATAACAAGGGGAGTGATTTCATAAAAATATAGCAAAACCTATATGAACTGATGCAAAATGAGAATAACCAGGACATCATTGTGCACAATAACAGCAATTTTGTAATCATGATAAACTGTGAAAGACTTGGCTATTCTGATCAATACTATGACCCAAGACAATTCCAAAGGACTCATGATGGAAGCTCACTCCACTCCTGTACCACTTCTCACATAGCAAGTATCCTCTACCCCTGAGGCCTTTCCCTCTAATTGAACTTCATTTTGAGAGGGAGGCCAAGGTCAACCAAATCTTCATTCTTCTCCAGGGTACTCATCTGATTCTTATTTATTTATTTATTCATTCATTCATTTATTTATTTGTTGGTTGGTTGGTTTATTTGTTTATTTATTTATTTTGCTGATGCATTCATCTCCCCACCCCCTTTTTATTCTTCTGTTAAGACCATGACAAACAGAACAAAAACACTTCAGGCCTTATATTTATCTTATTTAACTCCCTCTATGATGCCTACATGCAGATACCTTTATTTCCCACCCTTACTTTCTACCTCCTTCCTATATTGTCTACTTGTGTCTTATATTTATAAGACTCACTTAACATAGTGACTGGCACATAATAAATGCTCCATAAAAGCTTCTTGACTTTACTTGACTGACTGAATAATTTCTTGAAGCCCAACCAATGAACATTTCAAGTGCAGTAACTGATAGGAAAGAGGCTGTTCCCTAAGAAAACCAGGTGCATCAGCACCTACAGTCCAGCATCAGATTGAGTTACCATAGGAGGTGGATTTCCCTATTCCTGTTCTTCCTATAAGTTTATGTCTAGTCAACCCCACAGATACTATGGTGTGCATTTGTGGGAGAGTTTAACTAAGATTTATTGGAGAGCTATTACATTATAGTTATTTGCATTCTGTTCAATAAACATTTCATAATTGATTTAGTGTTTTTATCTTGGTTGATTTGTTTAAATAAAAAACAAGGTTAGAGTTCAAAAGTATGAATGTTAGATGCGTAGGTCTCCTATACTGGGGTCACCCCTAGGAATTTGAGAGTGTGTTGGCTACTCCTCTGGGAGGAGGAAGGAACTAAGATTTCCAGCACAGTTACAGTAAATTCTACTTTCTGACATGGGAGGAAGCAGGAGGCAGACAGAGGAAAGAGGGAGAGAAGAGAAAAGGAGAGGAGAAAAGAGAGGAGAGAAGAATGAGAGAGCAGGGTAGAGAGAGAGAGAGACAGAAAGAGACAGAGACAGAGAAGTGTTGCCATAGCTGACATAAATGAGAAACATACAGAAAACATAATAATGATGGCTGATAGATATAGGTAACCAAATGTTTAAATGATATATTTTCCATATACATTTTAGGTATAAATGGGAGAAGATACAAGTTGAGATGTCTTGGTGAAGTGAAGAGAACACTGGACTTAGAGTCAAGAAACAAGTTTGTATTCTGGTTCTGCCATTTACCATTGCCATTTAGTGCAACCATTGACAAGTCACTTATGTTCTCTGGGCCTCGGTTTCCTCATCTGTAAAATAGAGACAATGGCATTTCCACTACCCTCCTCATAAGATTGTGAAGAAAGTATTTTATAAATCTTTAAATGCTATTGAACTATTGATTGCTGTTAACAACAAATAGATTTGTCCACTGTTTATAAGTATGTCTCTCTGTGAATAGGGCACTTTGAGATTTACTTGAGTCCTCTAACTGTATGAAAAAAACCAACAAATATGCAAAGTATGAAATTCCAGTAAGCAATCTCTCAAGACACATTAATGATGAAGAAATACAATGATTCCCCAGGTGGTGCTAATGGTCCATAATGGTGTCTGAGTAGCTCATCTTCTATAATGGAAATAGATTTCTGAAGTGAAAGGCAAATAGAAGTCAAATAAAAAGAATAGAACTAAATGCTTAACATGGAGTTGAATCCAAGATAAATGAAAAGATAAAGGGAGAGCATCTAGTTTCCTTCAGTGATAACACGGCCTGAATAAACAATTCCTCAAGATTCTGAAAGAACTAGAAGATATGCTTTATGAATAGCTATCAGAGTTCTTTGAACAATTATAGATGGACCTCTGGTTAAAAGAGCAGAAGTGATAAAGTAGGCCATCTCCACCACACATACTCCATCAAAGATCTGGAAAGGGAATTAGATTATATAATGATTAAGAAATCCAAAGAGAAACAACAGGAAAGGTCTTCATCCAATCTAAGACTGTACAAAAAGACACAGAAGTCTGCAGGTATTAGGAGACTGATCTCATCAGGGAAGCCAGCATAAACTCGGGTAAAAGGCTAGAAACTTGCTAGTGTGCTAACTGGGAGGCTCCAGGGGACACAACACTGAACAGGGATTTTCTAAGAGGAACTGAAGACCAGAGTGCTCTGAACCCAGACACACCATGGGTAGAGGAAGTCAGGGAAAGAAGCCCCGGAAATAAAGGTCAAGACAAAAAAGGGCATGACCACCCTCATGTAAGATTGCCAGAATGGAAGTAGCCAGGCCAAAATTCTAAGTCTGGAGTTATGAGTAAACAGAAGAAACTGAACACAATGAAAAAAATTTATGAGTCAAGAGATATGTAAAAGGTAAACCTAAAACAAATATAAGCAGAGCCTCAAAGGGGGAAAAGGTCTTAAGTTCTACAAGGTACCCAGGAGAAGTGAATCACAAAATAGAATCAGTGGAGGAAATCATTGCAAGAATAAAACAGTTTAGAATAGAAAATTAGAATGAAGCAAACAGAAGTCATTGATTCCAGGAGACAACAAGAAATATGAGAACAAAATTTAAAAATTAAAAAAAAAGAAAATTATGTAATTGACTTGGAAAACAGGTTAAAGAGAGATAATTTAAGAACTATTAGACTTTCTGAAATCCATGGTCAAACAAAAATCTCAACAGCATAGCTCAAGGAATCATAAGAAAAATGGTCTAGATCTGTTAGAATCAGAGAACAATAGAAAGAATCCATCCATAACCTCCTGAAACTGCAAACTGAAAACTTGTGAAAATGCCATAGCCAAAAGTCAGACCTTCTAGGTTTAAAAAAACTGCAAATAGCAAGAAGAAGAAAAAAAACGAAATTCAAGTACCAAGAAAACAATCACATAAGATTCAGCAGCAACTATTTAAAAGCAGAAAAATCTTGGAATATAATATTCCAAATAACAAACAATAAAATCTCAAAACCAAGTATAACTTAACTAATAGATGGTATACAATTCTATAAGGGAGCAAGGACAGACCTGTAATAATATTAAAGATTTTCTTCTGATAAAAAGACCAGAACAGAGTAGAAATTTTGAAATACAAAAATAGAAGTCAAAAGGATAGAAAGAAAATACATTTGAGAAGTTAGAAGGAGCTAAATGGGGTTGAAGTATTTACATTCAAATGGAAAAGAAGAAACAACTGTCCCTTCAGAATTCTAATATCTAGGGGTGGCTAGGTGGCGCAGTGAGTAGAGCATCGGCCCTGCAGTCAGAAGGACCTGAGTTCGGATCCAACCTCAGACACTTAATGCACACACAAACAAAAACCTAGCCGTGTGACCTTGGGCAAGTTACTTAATCCCAATTGCCCTCAAAAAAAAAAAACAAACAAACAAAAAAAAGAATTCTAATATCTTCAAGGGTCATGGAGGGAGTTCAATAAGGCAAACACAAGATTGGGGCATTTTTGCTATGTTTGTATGATGCTGAGAGGGGAAAGAAAAGTGAGAGAAAATGAAAATATTAGAGAAGAAATAAAGAAGGAAAGAAACAAGCAAACATTTGTCAAGTGACGACTTTGTGATAGGCACTGGGCTAAGTACTTTACAAATATTTCATTTGATGCTCACAACAGCCCTAGGAGGTAGGTGCTATTATAATTCTCATTTTACAGATGAGGAGACATTTTAGTGACTGACTCAGGGCCCCGCTGCTAGTAAGTGTCTGAAGCCAGATTTGGATTCAGATTTTCCTGATTCCAGGTACAGTGTCTATTCACCATGCCAACTAGCTGCCTCAGGAGAAAGAAAGAGGGGAAGGAATTGATGATTTCTCATAATTTGAGTTCATAAGAAAAGGAAAGAAACATGCAGTAAAGGGTGGGAGTAATCAAGCTTCTCAAGATCCTCACTCTAACCTGAACCAGACAGATTAGGATTGGATAATACACAGAGAGAAACAAAAAGAGAATTTAGCATTGAAATGCATTAAACTCAACATAAAACATATGGACTCAGAGAGAGGATAGTAAGAGAGTTTAAGAGTCAGGGCAGAGTCAGAAAGGGAATAATCACAAGTAAAACAAGTTTCAACTTCAGAGGGTGGAATAAAACAAGAATTTTTTTTTAAAAAGAAAGAGTGTAAGAACCATTAATTGGGTTCTGGGGAAGGGAAAGAGAGGAAGGGCAAGGTGTAGTGGAAGGTAATGGCAAATATGGTTCAGGGAAAGAGCACTGGATTTAGTTTCAGGGACGAGATTTCATCCCAACTCCATTACTTGTAACGTGTGATTTTGGACAATCAACTATCTCTATAGATGTCAATTTCCTTATCTATAAAATGAAGGGTTTGGACTAGATGATCCATCAGTTTTCTTCTAGCTTTAAACCTTTAATCCTATGAATCACGACTTACTAGTGTTAATTGCATTTCTTCTCTTTCTTTACCCACTTCTTCATAAAAAGAAGGACAAGGCAGGGGAGGGGGGCAAAAGAGAGGAAAGTATAAGTTAATACAATGGGGGAAATATATAATTAACAAACACATGAATGTGAATGGATGGAGAAGGGTAGCAGAATAGATTAGAAAGGAAAATAAAACAATATGTTATTTACCCCCCCCCAAAAAAATACTAGGGGTGGCTAAGTGGCACGGTGAATAGAGCACCAGCCCTGGAGTCAGGAGGACCTGAGTTCAAATCCAACGACAGACACTTGATATACTTACTAGTCATGTGACCTTGGGCAAGTCACTTAACCCCAAGTACCCCTCCAAAAAGCAAAAAAAAACAAAACAACACAAAAAATACTTGAAACATAAAGACTCACAGAGTTAAAATGAGATACTAGAACAAAATTTGTTGTGCTTTAGGAAAACTCAGAAATGCAAAGGTAGCAAATCTGATATCAAAAAGGCAACATTAGAAATAAATATGGTAATGTTTCAAATATATATATAAAAAAAGAAAGAAATATGGTTAAAATAAATGGGGAAACTAAGCTATGCTTAAAGGTAGCATAGACAATGAAATAATATCAATAGTTAATATATAATTACCTGATGATATATCTGTAAGCACTTATAGGAAAATTTAAATTACAGGGAAAAAGAGATGGCAATACTATAATAGTTAGAAACCTCAATGTGCCCCTTTAAGACAAATCAATGGAAAGATAAATGAGAAAAAAAGTTAAGAGATCTGAATAGAAATTTTAGTGGTTATTTTTTTTAATTTTAAACAAATACTAAAACTTGAACACATGAGAAAAGAAAAAAGCATTATAAATTTAAATAGTAAACAAATATAAAAGAAAAAATCATGTGCACAGAACATGAGAGGATTCAGAATATATAGCAAAAACTTATTTCAAGAAAGCCTATCTATTAAATATTGTGCATTATGTTGAAAGCTGTTCATCTTTTCTTTGCTTCCTTATAGGTTTTCTTTTGTTCTCTACTGTACACTTTTTACTTTGTTCCTTTCTCCCCCATTTCTCCCCTCTACCTGCTACCCCAAGGCTACAATGAGCATGGATATATTTCTATGTAGGTATTGATATATACATACACATATACATATACATACGTACATATATACATACATATACATATACTTTTCTTAAGAGATTCCACTCCTAATCTTGTTTTTATGTTTGTGCATATCTCTTTTTTCCTATCTCTCCTAACTCCTCTACTTTACTTCTGCCTTCTACCTTGCCCTCCTATTAACCTACCCTCACTCCAGCAATCCCTCCCTTATCCTCCTATTCCCCTAAATCTAAACACCCTTTCATACACCCCTTTGACCTCGAACAGAAATTTTTAAAAGCTATATATGAGAGGTCTGTGGTGGGTACTATATGGGAATAGAAAGGAATATAAATGCTTCTCAACTGGTCATGACACTTTTACAAAAATAGGCCATATGCAATAGCATAAAAACTCCCATATAAGAAGTGCAGAAAAGTAGAAATATTAAATATATCCTTTACTGGATGCAATATAATAGGTATTAATATCAATAAAGGCCTTTTGAAGAAAGAATTCAAACTTAAATGGAGAATAAATTTAGTCCCCAAAAATGGAGTCAAAGAACAAATCTTAGAAATAATAATCCCATTAAAGACAATAACAATAATGTACCAACTTTTAAAAAAATTTGATTTATCCCCAAAGCAATATTTAAGGGAAAATACACACCTCTAAATACTTTTATCAACAGAATAAAAAAAAATGAATTGTATATACAACTGAAATAAAAACTATAAAAGAAACAAATCAACTAACCTCAACTAGGCAAAAAAAACAGAAATTTTGAAAATTAAATAAGAAATTAACAACATGGAAAGAAAAAAATAAACTGATAAATAAAACTAAGAGCTCTTTTTAGAAAAATCTAATGGAATAAACAAATTATTACCTATTATGATCAAAGAAGGGAGAGAAAAACCAAATCATTCACATTAAAAACAATGAAAAAAAGAAAATTTTCGACAAATTAAGAGAAAATAAAGGAAAATATCAAAAATTATTTTGTTAAATTATATGCCAAGAAAACTGATCAGTTAAATGAAATGTATAATTAATTACAAAATACAAAATATCCAGGTTAATAGGATACAAAATAAAGAATTTAAATAACCCACTAAGGGTGGGGCAATTGAGCAAGTCATAAATGAATTATCAAATAAAAACTTAGAACCGGATGGGTTTACAAGTGAATTCTCACAAATACCAAAAGAAATATGTAATGTAAACTCTTTGCAAAAATAGGAAAAGGATCCTGTTAAACTCTTGCTATGAAAAAAAAATTATTGCTACATTAACCATGGAGAAACACAACAGAGAAAGGAAACTATAAACCCATATCTCTAATGAATATTAATGCAAAAACATAGAATAAAATATTAGCAAAAAAGTCACAAGACATATAAAATGACCACATACATCATTACTAGACTGGAGTTATTCTAGAAATTCAGGGTTTAATATTAGAAAAATATAAATATTATTCATAACAAAAATCAAAACCCCAAAATTATAACAATAGATGCAGTAAAACTTCTGAAAAAAAATACAGCACTTTTTAATGCTAAAAGCATCAGAAAGCAAATGGATAAACAGATCTTTCCTCAATATGGTAAATAGTATCTATCTCAAATCAAAAGCCAGGGTTCTTTGAAATGAAAAAATGCTAGAAGCCTTTATTAGGATATGAAGCAAAATATGCCCACTATCACTGCTGCTATTTGATATAGTTTTAGAAATTCTTGCTATATCAATAATTTAAGAAAAGGAAACAAGAAATAATCACATGCAAGTAAGAAAGAAAAATACTGTTTTTTTGTAATATGCTGCTATACTTTACCCTAGAGAATTAGCTTAAAATGATTGAGACAGCAGCCAGCTGGATTTAAAATAAATCCACAAATATCATCAGTCTTTCTATTACCAAGAGAATCTAGCAGGGAAGAATATACTTTTTACAGCTATGGATGGGAGAAGAGTTCTTGACCAAACAAGGGATAAAATGGATCAGAAAAGATGGAAAAGTTTTAATTATGTAAAATGGAACTAAACTTAATTCAACTTTACCTAAAATTTAATTTAACTGAATTACCTAAAATTGTGCACTGAATTTAGAGTCACGGGACCTGATTTAAGCTCTCGCCCTTACTCATTGTGTGATCAAGTGTCAGTCACTTCACTTCTCTGGGGTTTAACCTCCATAAAATTATATAATTATTTCACTCAGTTTCCTCATCTGATAGTAAACTGAGAGTACTGGACTGGATAAGATCTATGCATGCTTTATCATTATTTTTCTGGAGTTGCAATTGTTCATTGCATTTATCAAAGTTCTCAAATTTTTGAGCATTGATTTTCTTTACAGCATTGTATTAGCTGTTCTGGTTCTGCTCATTTTATTCTGCCATCAGTCCAAATAAGTCTTCCTAGATTTTTTTGAATCTATCCTTTTCATCATTTCATATTGAACAGTTATATTCCACTATATCTACATACGTAAGTATATACATACATATTTTGATATTTATTCATATATTATGATTTGTTAGTCATTTTCTAATTAATTACAAACCTATGATCCTATGAATAGGGTTGTTGTGAAGAAAAAGCAATTTGTAAGAATAAAAATGCCATAGAAACGTTAACATAATTTCTCCATTAATATTCATTATTGTTTGTTTTTTGAAACTTAAACTTTCTTATATAGTCTTTTAATAGCCAAATAAAGTTATGCATATGATATATATTAATGCCTTCAATTCCTCAGTCATTTGGCCAGCTTGGAAATTTGAGTACTTTCTTATATATTGCCTCTATCATTTACTTTTTCTTACATATGTAGCAGTATTTTGTCCTTTTGAAGTTCAAGCAGGGGATATTTTTTCTCAGATGAAACGTTATCAAATTGTTGATGATTAGAGAAGTTAATTAAAGTTTTCAAGGTTGTCTTCAATAGCTGCCAAGGGTACTTCTTGCTTCCCAATATTGCTGTGTGCATGCCCCAATTAAAACATAAATAGTTCTTGAATATAGAGACTTACTGAGATCAAAGCAAAGATGCTTTCAAAATTCTAACAATACAATACATGTCCAAACATCAGCACCATCTTCTTCAGCTAGTTACAAATGTTTTATAAACTCTTACAGATCTGATACATATAATATCAGAGAGGAACCACTATTGAGCATGAATTAGCAGCATTTAGTTCAATTGGGGGAAAGGGGAAGTTCGATAAATGAGACATTTTTGTGCTGTGGATTCAATCTCCAAATTTCAGACTTAGAGCAATCTTCAAAGGAATGTGAGTCCAACTTCCTTATTTTGTAGAGAGTAAAACTGTCCTATTGAAGTGACTTGTCCAAAGTATGGAAGTAAATAACAAAGTCCAGATTTTACCTGATGTCCCCTGACTCCAGAGGGCCACTAGGTGGTGAAGTGGATAGAATGCCAGGCTTAGAGTCAGGAAGATTCATCTTGAGTTTAAATTTGGTCTCAGACACTTCCTAGCTGTGTGACCCTGGAAAAGTCACTTAACCTTGTTGTCCTCAGTTTTCTTACCCATAAAATTAGTTGGAAAAGGAAATGGCAAACCACTCCAGTATCTTTGCCAAGAAAACACCAAAGTGGGTCGCAAAGATTTCAGACCCAACTGGAAAATGACCAAATAACAACTAAAGCAACTAAAAAAAAAAAAAACTAAAACTAAAAGCAACTAAATAAAACTTGACTCTAAGACCCACTTGTTCTACTGCACCACATGACTATTGATGTAGGAAATAGAATCATAGAATTCTAGAGCTGAATAGAATCTTAGAGTTCAACTAAACCAACCTCCCCCTACCATCCCTATTTTAGAGATGAGGAAACAAAGACCCAGAGAAAAGTTAAGTAATCTACCATGTAAGCATTATTTTATATAACTTCTTAGGTTTACAAAATGATTTATGTACTATAAACATTTATAAATATTTGCATGTACACAAATACAGCTTTATCACCAAATTATCTGCAATCCTTTTTCAAAATTAATGATCGTAACCAACATTTCGACAATGCTTTATCTTCATTATCTCATTTCATCTTCTTGCCAGCCCAGGAATCATCATGATACAATGGGAAAAAGCACAGGATTTGGAGTCTGAAGTGTTAGATTTGAATCTTATTTCTGACACACCCCATGTATAAAAATGACTACCCTGACCTGAAGTATGCTATATGTCACCCATCCTCCAGGGTTGTCAGGTACCCTCAAGGAAGTTTGGTAATACCTAGTTTCTTCCTTTGGCTCAAGCCACCACATTTGGTGTTTTTCTCAGTTTTTTTTTAAACAAATGCTTTATTAACTTCTGTTTTACATCATTCATTTCCACCAGATTTTGAGTTACAATCATTTTCCCCCCATTATTCCCCTACCCAACCTCCCAGAGCAGTAATCCCACAAGATATCACTTCCTCCAATCTGCTCTCTCCCATACCTTCTCCCATACCCCCATTGACTTTTCCATTAGAGGAAGGTGAGTCTTTGCATCCCAATGCCTGCACATCTTATCTCCCTATTACAAGCAAAAGAATATTAATAATAGTATTTATATATATTTGAAACATTTAATGTTAATACCTCGAATTTCAGATCCATTTCCTTCCTCCCTTGTCACCCATTCCCTCTGGGAAGATAAGTAATTCAGTATATATTGTACATGTCTAGCTATGCAGAACATTATCATAGTAGATATATTGTACAAAGCTGCTTATAATTCCCTCCCACTCATCCCACCCCCCACCTGGTCCATTCCCTACATGATCCTGTCCCTCTTCTATAGTGGGTACTTCCAACCTCCCTCACCCCAAGGATGCCCTCCCATCCATCATCCCTCCTCTCATCCCCCTTCCCCCTATCCTGCTGCAGGTTGAGATATCCCATTTAGTATGTATGTCATTTCCTCCCTGAACCAAATTCAATGTGAATGTGGTTTTGCCTTTTTAGCCTTCCTTATTCTCCCCGTCTTTTGCAACCACTTCCCCTTGCTTCTTCTACATGGGATAGTTTACCCTACCCCTGTCTCTCCCCATCTCCTCTTGCCACTTTCCTCTCTCACCTCATAATTTCATCCCTTGAGTATTCTCCCTTCCCAACAAATTCAACCTATGCCCTCTATCCATATAACTGTAACCATATACACACACATTCACATATGTATTCATATGACCACACCCCCCTTCTTCCATTATTTTCATAGTGAGAAAGATATCATCAGTCACAGTTATTGCTTTTCCATATAGGAATGTAAATAGTTCAACTTTGATAAGTTCCTTTTGATTTCTTTTCCCTGATTACCTTCTCAGGCGTCTCTTCCTTCTTGTGTCTGGGTGTCAAATTTTCTATTCAATTCTGGTTTTTTCCTCAAGAATGCTTGAAAAGTCCTCTATTCCACTGAATGACCATATTTTCCCCTGAAACAAAATACTCAGTTTTGCTGGGTAGGTGACCCTTGGGTTCATTCCCAGTTCTTTTGCCCTCTGGAATATCATATTACATGCCCTTCCATCCCTCAGTGTAGAAGCTGCCAGGTCCTGGGCTATTCTGATTGTGTTTCCACAATATTGAAATTGTTTCTTCTGGCTGCTTGTAGTATTTTCTCCTTGATCTGGGGATTCTGGAACCTGGCTATAATATTCCTGGGAGTTTTCTTTTGGGGATCTTTTTCAGGAGGTGACCTTCAGGAGGATTCTTTCAACCTCTATTTTGCCCTCTGGATCTAAAACATCAGGGCAGTTTTCCTTGAGAATTTCTTGAGGGGTGATTTCTAGGTTCTTTCCTTGATCATGGCTTTCAGGTAGTCCAATAATTTTTAAATTGTCTCTCCTGGATCTATTTTCCAGGTCAGTGGTTTTTCCCATGAGATAGTTCACATTGCCTTCTAATCTTTCGTTTGTTTGGATCTGCTTAACAGCATCTTGATTTCTCATAAAGTCGTTAGCTTCCGTTTGCTCCAGTCTAACTCTGAAGGAATGAATCTCCTCAGTGAACTTTTGAGATTCTTTTTCCATCTGGCAAATTCGACTTTTTAAGGCATTCTTCTCCTCATTGCCCTTTGGGCCTCCTTTGCCATTTGAGCTAGTCTATTTTTTAAGGTGTTGTTTTCCTCAGTCAGGCTGTTGACCCTCATTTCATACTTTTCCTGCATCCTTCTTGTTTCTCTTTCTAATTTTTCCTCCACTTCTCTTATTTGATTTTTAAAGTCCTTCTTAAGGTCCTCTATGGCCTGCAACCCGCTCATGTTTTCCCCTGGGGCTTTTGGAGCAGGACTTCTGACCTCACAGTCCTTTTCCTGCTCTATGCCCCAAAATAGGAGTCTAGGGTTGCATTTTTCTGTTTCCTTTGCCTTGGCATGTTGCCACTTAATTACTTGACTTTTGGGCTTGTTGCCACACTATGGCTTTAAGGCCAGATAGAGGAATTTTCGTCCCGAACGTGTAGGGGGCAACTTCCGTTTCTGGCAAGCTGTAAACCCACCCACGACTTCCACCCTAGATCACAATCCAGATCCAGGGAGGTTAAAGCAAGAGCGAGTACCCCCCAAGACTGATCGCTGGATCTCCCTACAAATTTGCAGGCTGGGAGCGGGATCTGCCTCTGAAAACTACAAAATGGCGTTTGTCCTCAGCGGCTTCTAGCCCCCAGGGGAGGGAGCCGACGCATTCCTTAATACCAGTCCCAAAGTCCATAGGACACTAACCTCTTACTTTGTCCCAGGCAAGTCTATGTTGATAGTTCTGGAATCGCCACAGCTCCTGGTGTTCTGGGGTTCCTCCAGCTGGCTGCTGGCCCTGCCGCCCTGGGGCTAAAACCTCGGCTCCTGCGGACCTGGGCTCAGCTTGGCTCGGCTCCTGCGCTCTGCGTGCTGCACGCTGCCAGGTCCCAGACCACTGCGCTGGTCCTTCCTGCAGGGCTGCTGGGCTGTCCTCAGCGGGAGTTTAGCTTCTCTGTGTCGTTCTGTGGGTGCTGGGGCTCCACAAGTTGTTCAGAGTCCCCGTTTACATCGTTTGGGGGGGAATGTGGGGGCAGAGTGGCTTGGATGAGCTGTTTCTACTCCGCCATCTTGGCTTCGCCATTTTTCTCAGTTTTAGGGGTCCCCTGCCCCTTGGTTCTATTTAACCACTTAACAGTCATATAAATTTTCACAAAGCAATATTTTAAAAGTAAGAGAAACATACAAATACTCCCATCCCAACACCTGTCAGGGCATAATCCCCTTTTACACCATCTCAGTCTGTGGAGAGAAAGGGGAATTTTAACTCAATTCTTATTATAGCAAAGGTCCAAGTCCCAACCTGGACTTTTATCCTGGCACTCCAGTTTCTCTGAGCTTCCCTGCTGGTCTGGCAGCAAAATTTGACCTGGAATCCTGTATCCACTTCCTGACCCTAGAACTGGAAAAGGACAAACAAAATGCATCAAAACCTCAAGCTCAATTTTCAGAGTCAGAGACTCTAAAGGGGTAGTCCTTCCTCCCACCCAACTTAATTCACGATGCCCATGCTATAGGTAAACAGGATCATCACCCTCCTGGACACTGCCAGAAAAAGAGAGATACCATCCCAGTTTGGTAGTTTTAAATACACAACCTATTCCAGCTACATAACCAATGGGGAGAGGCTATACCTACCCACATAGTCAGGGAATATAAAATATCTTCTCCCAGAAGGAGGTCTCTAGCATCTCCCACATGGAAGCCTCCATATTATGTGATCTATGCATGTACCAAAGTCATGTGACCTGTATAACCCCAAGAAAAATATTTAGCCTCTCTGGGCCTCAAGTTCCTTCTATAAAATGAGGAAATTCTACTTAGTGACTTCCAAGATCTCTTTCAACTCCAAATCTACCATCCTTTGACCCCATGAAATGGGTATAATGGTGTAACCCATGGCTCAAAATTTATTTACACGCGACTTTCCTTATTAGTGGAGATTGATTACTCAATATTCCTTGTCCATATAAGGAGTAGAATTGGTGAGATCTTGACAGAGAAAGGAAAGGTCTTGGCTTCAAGCATTGAAAAAAACACATGGTTCTAGATTCTCTTCAGGTCCATGAAGAAAGAGAAAGACTCTGGTAAGAAGCTAATATGTAGAGTAGTTAATACTTCATTGTTTTACAGTAGAGATTTGGGAGAATTTCCTCTTGGGTGAGATTTAGGACTCTAAATCTTGGTTGAACTATTTCATTACTAACAAGAGAGTTTATTTACTCTGTGTGTTGTCTGGTATATTGTCATCTGTATACCTTATCTAATTTCTATTTGCTATCAGTTTCAATAAATGAATTTATTTGCTATTTACTGCATGTATTCTTTTAGAAACTGGCATTTAAAAAGGAAAGGAGTCAAGCCTTAGATACATATCTTAGGATATACCTTCCCCATTAAAGAAAGTGATCACAGAGTGGTTAGGTGGTGCAGGAAATGGAGCACCAACCCTGGAGTCAGGAGGACCTGAGTTCAAATCTGACCTCAGACATTTAACACAACTAGCTATGTGACCTTGGGCTAGTCACTTAACCTCAACTGCCCAGCCTTCTCCCCTCAAAAAAAAAAAAAGAAAGAAAATATGATCAGAAGTTCAGCTTGAGACTAAAAATTATTTCCCTTAGATTAATAATATGTAATGAGACAAATAGATATAATTCTAGCCCAGTGCCTTTTTTTCTGAGGACTACCGAGCGACTAACTTCCTGGTCCCAATCTCCTACTTCCATTGCTAGGAGAATCAGTTTCCCTTGGAGATATCTATTTATGCTTCTCTTTGAGCCAAATCTAGACAGACCCATGAGTCCACAAAAAAACTACATGGGCAACACATACACCTTTATGTTAGTTTTATTAGCCTCATTTTATAGATGAGGAAACTCAGAAAGGTCAAGTGACTTGCCCATGGTCATATAACTACTAAATGCCAGAAGTTGGATTTGAACTCATGTCTTCCCAATTCCAAGTCCAGCATTTTCTCCTCAAGTATACCACGCTGCCTCTCCAGTGCTCATATATTCTGTGCTTTCCTTAGCAGTTCTCATCATTATTTTAAAAGTATACTACTTTCAGAGGGAGACCTAGAAGAGAAAACATACCATGAAATACTTGATCAACTTACAGGATTTAAAATTGGAAAGGATGATAAAGATCACCTAATACAAGTTCATCATTTTTAATTGAGGAAATTGATGCCTAGAGAGGCTATGTAATTTGTCCAAGGTCACACAGCTTTTAAATAACAGAAGTAGTAGTCAAACCCAGGTTCCATTACCCCAAATTCAGAATTATTTCCATGATACCAGGCTTCCAAGATAAACTTTATGTTCTTCATAATAATGTGAAATAACCCCTATTTTAGTTCCAACTCAGGATTTCACATGGTGGACAAGCATCCATAAGGATTTCTCATGCATGTGATTTGGACTCAGCTAAATATGAGTGGTCAAGATCAAGAGTGGAAAAGTTACAAAGGGAAGGGACATGTACTAGAAAGACACTGGGAGTGATAGGGAGTGAAGGACAGAAACTGGAGCAGCTGGCAGATTTAGGTGTAAGCAGATAGAAACATTAAGATCCAAGAGATGAGTGAAAGCAAAGAAGCAATAAACACAAAAGTATACCAAGAAGACAGCTCAATATTCATCATGAAAGTAAGGTATGGAACCCAGCCATTGCCAAAGGAGAAACTGACAGCAAACACTTGAGGAACTCTTAATATGGCCAGACCACTTTTTCTACGAACTGGTCAGGACACAATAATAATTTGCCATGCCAGTGTAGGGGATACTTGATATAGATCACCTGTCCAGCTACTTCTAAACTCTTGTTCTAATCTCTATGGAAGGAGAGCCAGCTGTCTGCTTGGGTTGTAGCCCACTGTAATGAGACTTGGGCTGTAATCTGATCCTAGCTATGCTCTTTCTGCCCTCTGATCTCTTCCCAAAGGCCACAGGTGGTTGTAGTCCACATGTCTTGGACAAAACTAAGATTTTACCAGCAGAATCAGATCACAACTTAATTGCACACAGTTTTGGGTGCCATGCTTTATGGGGGATATTGAAAAGCTGGCTCAGGTCCAGAAAGGGACAACTAGGATGAGGAAAGAACTTGAAATCATAATCCATGAGGAATTTTTGGAGGAAATAGAAATGCTTAACCTAGAGAAGAGAAAAGTTTCTGAGTGGAGACATGGAGGGAACATGATAGCAGAGAACAGAACATGGAAAAATGAATTGAAGAAAGTGCCACTGACAATTAAAATTGTGCAAAAACAGATGGCAGGGGGCAGAGCCAAGATGGTGGAGTAGAAACAGCACCTCCAATGCTCTCTCCCCCCAGATTACCTCCAAACTATGTAAAAGGAGACTCTGAACAACTTCTGGAGCCCCAGCACCCACAGAACGACACAGAGAAGCTAACCTCCCACTGAGGACAGCCCAGCAGCCCTGCAGGAAGGGCCAGCACAGCGCTCTGGGAGCCAGCAGCGCAGTGCTTGGAGAGCTGAGCCCAGGTCCTGAGGTTTTAGCCCCAGGGCGGCCAGACCAGCAGCCTGCTGGAGGGACCCCAGAACACCAGCAGCTGTGGTGATTCCAGACTGGTCAACACAGGCATGCCTAGGACAAAGTGAGAGGTTAGTGCCCTATGGACTTTGGGACCAGTATTTGGGGAATGTGTCGGCTTCCTCCGCTGGGGGCTAGAAGTCGCTGAGGAGGCATGCCATTTTGCAGTTTTCAGTGGCAGCTCCAGCTCCTGGCCTGCAAACTGTAGGGAGATCCAGCGATCAGTCTTGGGGGGTAATCGCTCTTGCTTTAACCTCCCTAGATCTGGATTGTGATCTGGGGGGGGGGTTGTGGGGCGGTTTTCCAGCTTGCCAGAAACAGAAGTTGCCCCCACACACACATTCCGGGAAGCTCCCCTGTCTGGTGGCAGAGTTCTACTGTGGCAACAAGCCCAAAAGTCAAGTAATTAAATGGCATCATGCCAAGGCAAAGGAAACAAAATAAACAGAAAAATGAAACATTAGACTCCCATTTTGGGGGCAAAGAGGATCGAAGCATGGAACAGTCAGAGGACTGTGAGGTCAGAAATCCTGCTCCAAAAGCCTCAAAGGAAAATATGAGCAGGTTACAGGCCATAGAGGACCTTAAGAAGGACTTTAAAATCAAATAAGAGAAGTGGAAGAAAAATTGGAAAGAGAAATGAGAAGGATGCAGGAAAAGTATGAAATGAGGGTCAACACCCTGACTGAGGAAAACAACACCTTAAAAAAATAGACTAACTCAAATGGCAAAGGAGGCCCAAAAGGGTAATGAGGAGAAGAATGCCTTAAAAAGTTGAATTTGCCAGATGGAAAAAGAATCTCAAAAGCTCACTGAGGAGATTCATTCCTTTAGAGTTAGACTGGAGCAAATGGAAGCTAATGACTTTATGAGAAATCAAGATGCTATTAAGCAGATCCAAACAAATGAAAGAATAGAAGGCAATGTGAAATATCTCATGGGAAAAACCACTGACCTGGAAAATAGATCAAGGAGAGATCATTTAAAAATTATTGGACTACCTGAAAGCCATGATCAAAGAAAGAACCTAGAAATCACCCTTCAAGAAATTCTCAAGGAAAATTTCCCTGATGTTTTAGACCCAGAGGGCAAAATAGAGGTTGAAAGAATCCACAGATCACCTCCTGAAAAAGCTCCCCAAAAGAAAACTCCCAGGAATATTATAGCCAGGTTCCAGAATCCCCAGATCAAGGAGAAAATACTACAAGCAGCCAGGAAGAAACAATTTCAATATTGTGGAAACACAATCAGAATAGCACAGGACCTGGCAGCTTCTACACTGAGGGATCAAAGGGCATGGAATATGATATTCCAGAGGGCAAAAGAGCTGGGACTGAACCCAAGGGTCACTTACCCAGAAAAACTGAGTATTTTGTTTCAGGGTGAAATATGGTCATTCAGTGGAATAGAGGACTTTCAAGCATTCTTGAGGAAAAAACCAGAGTTGGATAGAAAATTTGACATCCAGACACAAGAAGCAAGAGATACCTGAGAAGGTAATCAGGGAAAAGAAATCAAAAGGAACTTATCAAAGTTGAACTATTTACATTCCTATATGGAAAAACAATAACTGTGACTGATGAAACTTTTCTCAGTATGAAAATAATGGAAGAAGGGTATATGGTCACATGAATACATATGTGAATGTGTGTATATATGTTTACAGTTATACATGGATAGAGGACATTTTTTAATTTGTTGGGAAGGGGTGATACCTAAGGGGTGAAATTATGAGGTGAGAGAGGAAAGTGGCAAGAGGAGATGGGGAGAGACAGGGTAGGGTAAACTATATCATGTAGAAGAAGCAAGGGGAAGTGGCTGCAGAGGAGGGGAAGAATAGGAAGGCAAAAAGGTAAAACCACATTCTCATTGAATTTGGTTCAGGGAGAGAATGACATATATACTAAATGGGATATCTCAACCTGCAGCAGAATAGGGGGAAGGGGGATGAGAGGAGGGATGATGGATGGGAGGGCATTTTGGGGGGAGGGGAGGTTGGAAGTACCCACTATAGAAGAGGGACAGGATCAAGTAGGGAATGGACCAGGTGGGGGGGTGGGATGGGTGGGAGGGAACTATAAGCAGCCTTGTACAATATATCTACTATGGTAATATTTTGCATAGTTATACATGTACAACACATACTGAATTACTTATCTTCCCAGAGGGAATGGGTGACAAGGGAGGAAGGGAATGGATCTGAAATTCGAGGTCTTGAAATTAAATGTTTCAAATATATATAAACACTATTATCAATACTCTTTTGCATGTAATTGGGAGAAAAGATGTACAGCAATCAGGGCACAGAGATACACCTTGCTCTAATGGAAAAGTCGAAGGGGGTATGGGAGAAGATATGGGAGAGAGCAGGATGGAGGAAGCTATATCTTGTGGGACTGCTATTCTGGGAGGGTGGGTAGGGGAAAAAACGGGAAAATAATTGTAACTCAAAATCTGGCGGAAATGAATGATGTAAAACAGGAGTTAATAAAGCATTTGCTCAAATAAAAAAAATTGTGCGAAAACAGAATGAGTTGCCTTGTACATTGTTAGCTCCCCTTCCCTGTAGGTGTTCACTCGGTAGAGGAAAATTAGACTGTTTGAACTGCAATTACTGGAATATTGGAAATGGGACTCCTAGGGTTCAATGAGACGACTTCTTGGGTGCCTTCCTGCTCTGGATTTCTATAAATTAGCAGAAATAATAACCTCAAATCTCCACTAATCATAAAATTTATTTTATTCTTAAATAATATTTTATTTACCCTATTACATGTAAAAACAATTTTGAAAAATTTTTTTAACATTTTCAGTTTCAAATTCTATCCCTACCTCTCCTTCCCCCTCCCTGAGATGATAAGCAATCTGATATGGGTTATGCATATTCAATCATGTAAAGTATTATGCAAGAAGGAAAGAAAGAGAAAAAGAGAGAGAAAGAAAGGAAGAATGGAAGGAAGGAAGGAAGGAAGGAAGGAAGGAAGGAAGGAAGGAAGGAAGGAAGGAAGGAAGGAAGGAAGGAAGGAAGAGAAAGAAAGAGAGAGAAAGTCTTGGTCTATATTCAGATAACATTTGTTCTTTCTCTGGTGGCAGATAGCATTTTTCATCATGAGTTCTTTGGGATCATCTTGGATCACTGTATTGCTAAGAAAGCTAAGTCATTCATAGTTCTTCATCATATGATATTGATGTTGCTGCATACAGTGTTCTCCTGGTTCTGCTTACTTCACTTTGTATCAGTTCATGTATTTTTCCCAAGTTTTCCCAAGTCATCCTGCTTGTCATTTCTAATAGCCAACAATAATATTCCATTACAATCATACACCATAACTTGTTCAACCATTCCTAAATGATGGACATACTCACAATTTCGAACTCTTAGCTACCATCAAAGAATTTCAAGTCTGTTTTTCTCTGGAGATTCAATAAAGAATTCCTGACTTTCCATATTCCCAAAAGAAATATCTAGGCAGCACAGAGGATAAATTGTTGAGCCTAGAGTCAGGAAGACCTGTGTTCAAATCTGGCCTCAGACATTTACCAGGTATGTTACATGAATAAGTCGCTTAACCTCAGTCTACCCTAGTTTCCTCAACTATAAAATAAGGATAGTATTAGTACCTACCTCCCAGAATCATTGTAAAGATGAGATAAAATTTGTAATTACTTAGCACATTGCCTGGCATATTGTAGATGTCTAATAAATCCTCACTCCTTTCCCCTTCCTCCACACTGTCAACCCTGCATTCATTCCTTAGTTGTCTAGGTTCTGGTTTATCATCTATTAATTCTTACAGATTCTATGATGTTGGAAGAATGTACTCATTCTTCAGAGTCCTCCAAATGTACCCACAATGTCTTTCCTAATATTTTTTCTAGGTTTCTAATTATTACCTCAGCACTTAGGGAGTATATTTCACATTACAGTCTTGCTTTGGGCCATCCAAAATTATTTCCGTGTTCCAGTATGTGTTTGGCTCCCACTAATTGTGAAGTGCTATTTTTAATGTTCCCTCTATTTGTTTCATCCTGCAGGTCTGCCCTATTTAGAGCCTCTCAAAAATAAAGAAATTAAGGGGAGAGGGGAGGAAGGAGCATAAGAGAATTTAAATCATTTAGCTATGGCAGGCATTTAAAGACACTCTTGAGAAAGCGTTGCAGCATTCAAGGGGAGCTCAGATTAATGGCCAGGTAAGGAGACTTGAAATTCAGAATACTGGATTCTATTCCTTGTTCTGACAGTAACAACTAATAGAAAATCTCTTTAATGCCATTTTTGTTTGCTCTCTTGAAAAATCCATCTCCTCGTGTTTTCTGTGGCCTGCAAATGAAGGTAACAGGCCTGTTAGAGCACCTACTCATAAATCCTTTGTGGTCTTAGGCCCTTGCAAACAGAAATATCATCTGCCAAAATAATCACCAGTTCATACCTTTCCTGTTTCAAAGGTGAAGGACACTGATACATTTATTCATTCAAGAAACATTTATGGGGAAGTTCACTACTGATCAGGAGAATTAGGGAAAGCATCATGGAGGAGGGCATTTGAGTTGTATTTTTTAAAATGGGAAGAATTCAAAAAACAAAGAGAGAATATTCTAGGCATAAAGAAAAGTATGAGCAAAGACAGAGGCAGAAGAGTGAAGAAAAAAGGGCAATCTAGTTTGATTAGAGAACAATGTTGAGGTAAATGATATGAAATTAAGCTGAAAAGGTTGGTGGAGCTAGGTTGTGAAGAACGATGAATGGTCTACAAAAGAGTTCGACTTTTACTCTGTATGTGATAGGGAAACATTAAAGATTTTAGAACACAAGAGTAACATGGTAAGATCTATACATAAAGTTACTTTTTTCCCAGCAGGCACATAAAAGGTGGATTAGTGTGGTGCTGTTATTACCCCTATTTTACAGATGAGGAAACTGAGGCAGACAAAGGTTAAGTGATTTGTCCAGGGTCACAAAGTTAGTCTCTTTTGCTGAATTTAAACTCAGGCCCTCACAACTTGAGATCCAGCACTCTATCCACTGTGTCACCTAGCTGCCTCTACAAACATGTCCCTTTCTCCTCCATCCTCATAAAACCCCAACTTGATCCATTGATCCTCAACAGTTTTTGTCTCATATCTCTCCTCGTTTTTTGTGGCTAACCTCCTTGAAAAGGCCATCTATACTTGGTGCTTCTCCTTTCCTCTCCTCTAACTTGCTCTGTAATCTGGTTTCCAACTTCCTCATTCAACTGGAACTGCTCTCTCTAAAAGTGACCGGTGATCTCTCAACTACCAAATATAATTCTGCTAATTTGCCTTTTGGTAAGTTCCCTTTTCTCAACCTCATTCTGTTGACCTCACTGAAGCCCCTGACACTATCAGCCACCCTATTCTCCTTGATACTGACTCTCTTCTCTTTAAGTTTTCATGATACTACTCTCTCCTGATCCTCCTTTTACCTGTTTGACCTCCTATTCATTCTTCTTTCTTGGATCTTCATCCAGGTTATACCCACTAGCCATGGGTATCCTCCAAGGCTCTCTCCTGGAGTCCCTTTTCTTCTCCCTCAAAGCACTGAAGGGGTCAGGAGTGGAAAAAGTTTAAGCCCTGTTCTATAATACTTTGCTTGTGATTTCATCAGCTCCTCTGGATTCTATTATCACTTCTATAATATAAGATAATACATTGATGATTCTCAGATATACTTGTCCATTCTTAACCTCTCCCTTGACCTCCAGTCTCTCATCTCCAACTGCCTTTTAGATATCTTGAACTGGATTCCAATAGACATTTTAAACTCAATATGTGGAAAATGGAACTCATTATCTTTTTCCCAAACCCTTCCCCCCTTTCTAACTCCCCCTTTTCTGTCAAAGATACCACTATCCTCCCTGTTATCCAAGCTCAAAAGTAAGGCACAACTCCTCTGTTTCTCTCTTACCCTGCCCATCATATCCAATTAGTTGTCAAATCCTGTGTAATATCTGTCATATAAACCCCTTTCCTTCTGACATTCCTGGTCTTCACTATTCCTGGATTGCTGAAATAGACAGCTGGTTGATCTGCCTGCCATAAGCCTCTTCAGAGTTCATCCACCACTTACCTGTCAGAGTGATCTTCCTAAAGCACAGGTTCTGAACATATCATCCCTCTACTTAATAAACTCTAGTGACTCCGTATCATCTCCAGGAACAAATATAAAATCATCTATTTGGCATTCAAAACTTCATAAACTAGCCCCTTCCTATATTTCCAGACTTTTTACATCTTACTCCCCATAATATAGTCTTTGATTCAATGACACTGGTTTCCTTGCTGTTCTTTACATAAGACACTCTATCTCTCCATTTTGGACATTTTCACTGGCTATCCTCCCATGCCTGCAATGTTCTCCATTCTCACCTCTGCCTCCTAACCACCCTGGCTTCCTTTAAGTCCCAACTAAAATCTCACCTTCTACAGGAAAACTTTCCTATTTCCATTTAATAGTAGTATCTTCTTTTGTTCATTATCCCCATGTGTTTAAAATATATATACATATAAATGTATTTTATTTCTACATGGTTGTTTGCATTAGACTGTGATCTCCTTGAGAACACAAAATGTTTTTGTCTGCTTGCTTTTTGCTTTTCTTTGAATACCAAAACTTAGCACAGTGCCTGATTCAGTGGTCACTTAATAAATCTTTGTTGACTGACAGACATCAATAGCCAATCTAGTCCAAATATAAGTGGCGATAAGATATTAAAGATTTCTGAGTAGAAGAGTGACATAATCAGAGCTTTTTTAGGAATATCATTTTAGCAGCTGTGTGGTAGGAGGAGTGGAGAGGGAAGAGAGTGTAAGAGACCATTCAAAACTTGTCCATGGATGAGAGTTGATAGTCCTGAACTAGTAGAGAGGCTATGTGAGTGGAGAGAAGAAAATGGTTGTGAGAAACATTGTATCTAGACTTGACAACAGGTTAGATTTAGATGCTGGAAAAGATTGAAGAATCATATATGATTCCATATGTGATTATGTTGATTATTATGATGACATGATTATTATTAATTACAAATATGGATGACTTGAAGGACAAAAGGAACATTTGAAGGATAAATAGATTTGATAGGAAAAAATGATTTCTGTTTGTAACAGATTGAATTTTAATTTAAACAGGCTATCAAGGTAAAGATGTCTAGTAGATAGTTGTTAATACAGAACCGAAGTTCATTTCCAATTAGTCTGGAGGTCGGGACTAGATATGAATTTGGGAGCCACCTGCAGAAAGGTGTTAGCTGAAGATGGAGTAAATGTTACCAAGGGAATAATGAAAAAAGGGTCAAGGACAGATCCTTGAGATTCCCACTAGCACTATTTGTATAGTTGAACAAGATGGGGGAACTGAGTATGTTTGGGAGATTAGAACATCAAAGTATACAAACAATATTTAAATGGCTAAAAAAGTGACCCATCTTCCGACCTGTCAGGATCTTATCTTTGTTTGATGCTCTGTTTCCACCTCCACGGGGCCAATCATTGACCAAGTAGCCCTCAGGATAGAGGCAAGGAGAAGAGAGATAAAACAATCCTGCTTTATCCCTAGGTCTAATCTATTCTTTTGGGAGAGCTTAGAGAGGGGGCAAACAGTTGGCATTTATAAATTTCATATAAATAAATAAATTTATATAATATATAAATTCCATAACCTACAAAAAAAATTTCTAGAAGTCCCTCTTCTTACAATCCTCTTCAGTTAACTAATTAGTAAGAAGAAATAATTCCTCAGAAGCTAAATCTTCTCTTTATTTTCAATTTTAGGTTTAGTTTCCAGTTTTACTACCTATGGTTTATTGCTGTTTAGTACACAGGGCCCAAGGCATTGGACAGAGCTAGTGGGATTTTTTTCAATAAATTATTCTTTATAGCTCAAATCTGAGCTACAAAAGAAATAAATTCATAATAACTATGTTGACAAAATCTCCAGCTGAACAGTGCAACAGTATTCATCTGTATCTGCATTGCAGGATCCTCCTGGCTCAGAAGAGCAGGTTCCCAGATGTATGTGACTAAAAACCTGTGGCATTGAAAATGCCATTGCCTTTATAATTTGGGACAGATTCTGAAGGGACCTTGAATGGATGGCCTGAGGCAAAATTTTGTTTTAGCACCCTCCCCCCCACCCACATCTCCTCCATCAATGTCACTTTCCTCCTCCTTCCACTCTCTCTCTCCCTCCCTAGGCTAGCATCAACAACCATTCCTGCTCAGCCTTGCTAAGAGTTGAATTGATGACTAAAATATTATGTGACAAGGGGTGGCTCTGAGCCCTCCGTCACAGAGGGATTTGAACTTTAATGGGAGACTCCTGCAAACAAAGTGTTTTAGGACTCCATAGAGTGAAACTATAAGGATGAAAATGGCAGCTGGTGGGGTTAATATTCTAGGATTCCCTTTCTGGTTTCCACTAGGATTATACCAGTCCCTCCTGCTTACTCAAAAATCTAGTCTTCACATAGTGCTTCACTTTCAGAATCAGTACAGAGTCCTCTTTCTCTATTACTTGATTTGAGCTCCTTAAGGGCAAGGACTGTCTTTTGCCTTTCTTTGTATCTTTAGTTCTTAGCATATTTCCTGGTACATAGTAGGTGCTTAATAAATGCTTAGTGATTGACTATTACTCCCTAAAGTAAAGGACTTATCTCCTTAGGAGACTGAGAACACTTCAGATGCCTGGAAAGGACCTGGGGCTGCAAGATAACTGACCCTTGGCAAACACCGGACTTGAGTCAGGATGACCTGAGCTTGAATCCTGACTCAGACACTTCTAAACTCTGTAACACTGAGCAAGTCACTTCACCTCAGATTCCTCATCTGTAAAATGGGGATAATAGTGTAGTATACTTTACAGGGATGTGACAGTATATGTAAAGTGCTATATCACTATATAAATCACTATTTAAATGTTAGCTATTACTATTAGCTATTATTCTCTTTTGAGGCAGCTAGGTGGTGCAGTGAAAAGAGCATTGGATTTGGAATCAGTAGACTCATCTTCCTGATTTCAAATCTGGCCTCAGACACTGGCTGTGTCATTTGACCATTTGCCTCAGTTTCCTCATCTGTAAAATGAACTGGAAAAGAAAATGACAAGTTATTCCAGTATCTTTGCTAAAAAAAATCCCAAATGGGGTCACAGTCAGACACAACTAAACAACATGCACAAATATATACATATTATTCTCCAGTGAGAAAACGGCCCCATCTCAAGACAGATTCCCACTAGCAAACTCCCAGAACCCACTTTACCACAGAAATATCAGCACAGTATGTGTTTCCTGAATGTACTACGGAGATAACTAACTGAATTTGCCATAGAGCAACAGATAATTTATACATGAAGAGTTAGAAATTTAGATATTGGAATGGGCCACATTACATAATGAATTTGAGACCGCTCACTGCTCTTCCTCACATACAGACTAATGTAAAATCTGTACCTTACCTCAGCAAAATACCAACTGGCCAACTTCGAAATCATCAGCAACCTCCTGCTTCTGGGAGCCCAAATTAAATACTTTGTAGTGATAATTACCACCCTCTCCAGAGGCTGAAAATTCTCCACAAATACTTTCCACTAGTTATCAACATTCCTCATGACTATATAATATTCTCTGACTTTTCAGCATCGTACCAGAGTGTGATTATTTGCTGGTGAGTCATGACCTGACTGTATACCTTTAATGTTAAATACTTTCAGCAGAAAATCTGGATTCATGCTGCTGAAAGCCCAGGAAAAAAAAAGTTCAAATCTCTCATCAAAAAAATATCAGGGGAAAAAAGAATATCAGACATTTTAAGACTCTCCAAAAATATCAGTTTCCAAAATGTCTAATAGAAATTTTAAACCTCTATTAAAACTCTAAAGTATTTTAAGCATTAATAGATTAAAATGAAATAAGACTTTTGTTGTTGAGTTTTTTTCTAATTCTTCATGATCCCTTTTGGAGTTTCCTTAGCAAAGATACTAGAGTGGTTTGACACTTCCTTCTCCAGCTCATTTTACAGATGAGAAAAAAGAACTTAACAGAGTTAAGTGACTTGCCCAGAGTCACATAGTTATTGTTTGAGGCTGGATTTGACGTCACAAAGATGAGTCTTCCTGACTCTAGGCCTAGCACTCTATCCACTATGCCACCTAATGGCCCAATAAGACTTTTAGGAAACCCTGTATGTCATATACAGACACAATAAGAGACAATGTTCCAAAAAGGACTATTATGGACATACAAAAAGTTTCTTGACTTGTTGAACTCTGACCTAAATTCCCATTTTAATTCTTTACATACTTTGAGAAAGCTACTAGAGTTTATTGAATTGGGTGTTAACCCAATTGAGGTTAATTGAGGGGGGTGGGGTAACATGATCAGACTTGCACTTAAAGATCAATTTGACAGGTGAGTTAAATTGGAGTGGGGAGAAATTTGAGGCTGGTAGATAAACCCAAAGGTTATTGGAATAGTTCAAATGCAAGGTGAAGAAGGCCTGCACCTTACATGCAGCAGGATGCTTGCAATGTCAGGGGAAAGAGATCTTATACAAGACATGTTACTAGAAATGGCAGGACTTGACAACTGATTAGATATGGGGTGGGGAGGATTGAGAGAGAGGAAGAATCAATATTGATACACAGGTTGTGAGCCAGGATGACTTGGAGAATGGCAGGATCCTGAACAACAATAGGGAAGTTAGAAAGGAGAAGAGGACTTGGCAGGGGGTGGGAGGAACGAAATAATGATTTCAGTTTGGAGCATGTTGAGTTTAAGAATGTCTCCTGGATACCCAGTACAACATATATATATATACATTGTATAGGTAAATGGAGTCAGGATAAATAAATCTGAGAACTACCTGTGGAGATGATAGTTGAAACAACTGGGGTTGACAAAATCATTAAATGGGAGAGAGAAGGGAAGGGAAGGGAGAAGGGAAGGGAAGAGAGAAGGGAAAGGAAGGGAGAAGGGAAGGGAAGAGAACGGGGAAGGGAAGGGAAGGGAAGGGAAGGGAAGGGAAGGGAAGGGAAGGGAAGGGAAGGGAAGGGAAGGGAAGGGAAGGGAAGGGAAGGGAAGAATACTCAGGACAGAATCATCAGGGACCCCATGGTTAACAGGCACAACCCAGAAGAAGATCCAGCAGAAGAGACCAAAAGTGCTCAGAAAAATAAGGAGAAAGCCAGGACAGAATAATGTCATGGAAATCTAGAGAAAAGAGAGCACCAAAAAGAAGAAAAGTAATCAACCGTGTCAGAGGCTGCAAAGAAGGCAAGATGAATAGAAATGGAGAAAAACACTAGATTTTGCAAATAAATCATTGGTTTCTTTGGAAACAGATGTTTCAGTTGATTGATGAAGTAAAAAACCAGACTGCAGAGAGTTAAGAAGCGAGAAAGAGGAAAGGAGGGACAGGCATGAATTGTAGATAGCCTTCTTAAGGAGTTTAGTTAGAAAAGAGAAGAAATAGAGCATGCTAAGAAGCAGAGCCAAGATGGTGGAAAAGAGACAGTGACCCAGACAAAATATCCCAATATTTCATTTGGGACTTTCTTAGCAAAAATACTAGAATGGTTTGCCATTTGCCGAACAACTTTAAAATAATGTCCCAAATTGAATTTTAGAGTGGCAGAGAAAACAAAAGGTCAGGATGAGAAATTTTTCCAGCCTAAGACAACTTAGGATGTCAGCCGGAGAGGTCTATGACGCTGGATGGGGAGTAGCCTAGAGCACACACAGTGGCAGTACCAGCGGTGGGCCTTGGAAGCAGGCACAACAGCAGAAGCAGCTGCAGTTTCAGGAAATTTCATCCCAGAGATAGTAAGAGGGTCTGACAACTAGTCAGAAAGAGACTACAGGGACCCTTGCTGGCACTGGGTACAGCTGGCTCTGACTGGCACCTCTATTGTCCCTGCTCAGTTCTATGTCACACAACCAGAGTGGAGAGGATCACTTGTGGTCTGTCACAAAGGGCCCTGGTCACAGTTCCAAGACACAGAAGTGCACTAGTGCTTGTGGTCACAAGAGAGCAAAGGACCTCGTCATAGTACCAGAGATAATCAGGAAAACCACATTTTGCTGAAAGGTATCACTGAAAAAGCAACCAGATAGTACAGTGGGTAGGGTGCCAGTCCTGGGGTCAGGAAGACATCTTCCCAAGTTCAAATCTGGCCTCAAACATCCAGTATGACTCTGGGCAAACCACTTAACCTTGTTTGCCACAGTTTCCTCATCTATAAAATGAGAAAGAAATGGCAAACTTCTCTAATAATTTTCGATAAGAAAATCCCAAATGTAGCCATGAAAAATCAGGCATGACTAAAAATGACTTAACAACAGATGCCATTAGACAATGAAGTAATATAAAAAAAAATTTTTACAGCAAATTTCTCTGATAAAGGCCTCGTTTCTCAAATATATAGGGAACTGAGTTGAGTTTATAAAAATAAGAGCCATTCCCCAATTAATAAATGGCCAAAGGATATGAACAGGAAGTTTTCAGAAGAAGAAATCAAAGCTATCTATAGTCATAAGAAAGAGTAGTCTATGTCATTGTTGATTAGAGAAATGCAAATGAAAAACAACTCTGAGGTACTATCTCACACCTATCAGAAATGATAAATGATAAAGGGAATGAGGGGGAAAATAGGTACACTAACAAATTGTTGGTGGAGTAATGAACCAGTCCAACAATTCTGGAGAACAATTTGGAACTATGTGCACATACCCTTTGACTCAACAATACTATAACATCTATACCCTAAAGAGAAGAAAGCTAAAAAAAGACCCTAAATGCACAAAAATATTTATCACAGCTCTTTTGTGGTGGCAAAGAACTGGAAATCAGGGGGATGTCCACCAATTGGGGATTGGCTGAATAAGCTGTGGCATAGGATTGTGATAGGGTACTATTGTGCTATATGAAACAATGAAGTGAGTGGTTTCATAAAAACACGGAAAGACCTATATGAATTGATGCAAAGTGAAGTTAGTAGAACAATGTACACAGTAACAGCAATATTAGAATGATGACAAACTGTGAAAGACTTAGCTCCTCTTATCCAAGGAACTCATGATGAAAAATGCTATCCACCTCCAGGGAAATAACTGATGAACTCTGAATATAAATTGAAGTGTAATTTTCTCACTTTGTTTTTCTTGCTTTTAAAAAAATATGGCTATTGTGGAAATATATTTTGCATGATTTCACATGTATAATGGATATCATATTGCTTGCCTTCTCAGTGGATAAAGGGAGAGGAGGGAGAAAATTTGGAACTCAAAAAAAATTTTTTAAAGAATGTTTAAAATAAATAAATAATGATTTTTTAAAAGGAGATATAGAATGATAACTAGCAGAGATAGATGATGCATCAAGTGAGCATTTTTTGATGATAGATGAGACATGGTCATGTTTGTAGACAGTAGGGAAGTAGCCAATAGGGAGATAGAAGATAAGTAAGAGAGTGTGGGTGATAAAGGGATCTGAAAAGGTAGGGTAAGACAGAGAGCTAGGTTAGGAATTCCTGGGCTGAGTCACATTTGAAGTGAGCATGGCTGGGGTGCTTACTTCCTAAAACTGAGATTGTAGGGGTGGAATTCTTGGTTTAAGTGAAAAGTTTATAAGTGAATTCTGTCTTGAAAGTGGAAGAATGATCTCAAAAAATTTTAGTTAGAGGGGCAGTCAATACAAACCCTTTGTTGTTGTTGCTCAGTCATTTCAGTTATGTCCTATTCACTTGTGACTCCTTTTGGAGTGTTCTTGGCAAAGATACTGGAGTAGCATGCTGTTTCCTTTTCCAGCTCATTTTACAGATGAGGAAACTAAGGCAAGCAGGGTTAAGTGACTTGCCCAGGGTCACACAGTTAGTAACTGTCTGAGATCAGATATGAACTCAGGAAGATGATTCTTCCTGACTCCAGGCCCAGCACTCTATCCACCGAGTCACATATCTGTCCCTAATATAAGCCGTAATCATATTAATATGACACTTTTTCCATCTCTAAGAAAAAGATAAATGGTTAGATTTGGATTCCTAAATATTTTGTGTGTCATGGACCTTTGGGAGGTCTGGTAAAATCCATGGACCCTTCTCAGAATGTTTTTAAATGCATAATAAAACATACAGGATTATAAAAGAAACCAATTACATTGAAATAAATATGTATTTTCCCATCTAAACAAGAAATAAATACAAGTTTTTATGAATTAAACTGTTAAGCATATAGTAGACATTTAAACATTTATTGATAAAGAATAAGAAAAGAAATTATAAAGTGAGGAAATATATTTGTCTCTCAAACATTACTAATAAACATCTGACACCAAAGAGATTTATGCAATTAACATAAGCATATAACAGCAAGATCCAGAGCCCAATAGGTAAGTTATCAGAGATTAATATCAGTTTTCAAAAGAAGAGCAAACTACAAATTACCATGTGAAAACAAATTCTAAAACTCTCCTAGTAAGAGATATAAATTAAAACGACTCTGAGATTTTACTTCAAACCCTTGGAAACTGGTAAGGATGACAAAGTTGAAGTCAATGTTGGGAAGGCTTTATGAAGATAGGCACACTAGCAAATATAGATAGATAGATAGATAGATAGATAGATAGATAGATAGATAGATAGATAGATATAGATAGATATAGATACACACACACACATATATTTGGAATTATGCAAAGTGACTAAATTGTCTCTACCCTTTGACCCAAGGGTCTCTCCCTTGGGCTTATACTCCAAGATAATCAAAAGTAGATACAAGGGTCTAATATATGCCAAAATAGTCACAGGAACCTTCTTCATGGTAGATATATATACCAAATAGGTATGGAAATCATATTTGGAAATGACTGAAAAAATTATACTATGTGAATATAATGGAATATTATTGTGCAACTAGAAGTAACTAGGAAGAATTCAGAGAAATGTGGAAAGTTTTGTATGAATTGATGCTGTGAAGTAATCAGAATCAAAAATAAATACACGACTATTAACATGTAAATGAAAACACCATTAAATGGAAGCCAAACTCTGAGTGAGTGAATGAACAAATACAAAAGTGTTTATAAATCATTTACTATAATAAAAGCAACTCTGAGAAGTGCTAGGAATACAAATATTAAAGCAAGGCAGTCCTTGACTTCAAGGAGCTTATATTGTAATGGGGAAAACAACACAGATACAGGAATGCTGACGAAGAATGGGTGTTTTTGTCTAGGAGGTCACAGGGGATGATCATTTATAAATAGTGCTAGTGAGTGGATCAATAAAGCAGTTGATTTCAAAAACAACAGCAAATCTCATTTGAACAAGAGATAGGAGGATGAGAGGGAATAGTGGAGAGAGTGGTAATTGTACCACAGCAGGACAAAAAAAAAATGGCAGCCTAGGTAAAGAAGCACAGTCTTAGGAAGTTAAGAACTATTTGGTTTAGCTCCTCCTCAAAATGGTCTTTGGAGATGCCATTTATGATAATAGCTGCAAGAAGAAAGATGGTAGCCAGGGTGAAAAATAGAGTTGAGTAACTAGAAAAACACCGAAGGTCCCCAGAACAGAATGAAGCATCCTTTCTCCATAGCAGAAAGGTGGGAACTAGTAGGATAGACTGCTATAAATATTGTCAGCTGTAATCACAGCATCAGACATTTCTGTTTACTTGTTATTTTTCATTATAAAGTAGAGCTCAGTCTGGGAAGGGGTTGTTTATTTTTTTTCCTCCCAAACTGACTGATATAAAGACAAAATGCATCAATAAAAGGTTTTTCAATTGTTTGTCTCAAGAAGACGTGTGGACAGACCAAAACAGAGGGAAAAGGATTGGAGTAGGAATCAGAAGTTTGAGTTTAAGGATTGCTCACATCTTCCATTTACCTTCTGGAGCCTCATTTTACTGACTTGTACAATGAAGGTGTTGACCTTGTTGATCTTTGAAGTTTCACTAAGCTCTAGTATTGTAATCTTGGGAAAAACCCTGATTTGCTACATGTGCAATTTTGAGAAGTATGCATTGGAAATATTTCACTATAGGAAGCCAGCTACTCTACTTCATCTTCTTCCTTGTCTTTGCCCCTGCTCTTTTGAATTACCTTACAAAGCAAAAGCAGATGACAGAAATGTCATGAAACTGCTTGCTCCTAGAATCAGGATTGTAAAAAGAGGAATGGGGGTTCATTCCCATTTTGCAGCATCTCTCCATCCCTGCTGCCTAAAAGCACTTTCACATGTATCAAGAGAAGCAGGCATTATTTTTACCCTTACAAGGTAGACACAAAGTGACATAATATAAAAAGTAATGGTTTTGCAGTCAGAGTAATACTGGATGCTTCTCTACTTATGTAACCCTGAGCAATCATTTCATCTCTCTGGGATTCATTTTCCTCATCTATAAAATGAGAGAATCAGACAAGATAATATCTGAGGTCCACTCCAGCTCAGCTCAAAATCCTACTATTTTGTTTTTTAAATTTTATTTTTTTAAACATTTTTTGGAATTTTAAATGTCCCCCCTTCCTCCAGCCCCTCCCTTACCCATAGAGAAGGCAAGGCCCTATTCTATTAATTTCAAAATTAATTTTGATTAATTCAAAAAATTAAAAGTATCACCACAATCAGCCCCAGAAACATGGCTAGAACCCAAGAGTCTTAAGATTCAAAGCTTAGAGTCCTACCTTTGAACAATACAATTTCTCTAGCCTTTTTCTATTTAATGAGTACCCATTGATATGGCAAATATGTAGGTTTCTGTGGAATATAATTATTTTGGTTTGTTCTTTCTTGGTTCTTTGTTCTGAAATCTTCCCCTTTGACTGGGATTATGTAATAGACTCAGGTTTTCCATGAGACTTTTGAAAAGACAAGGAAACTGGTCCAGAGAGGCTAAGTAATTTTGGTCACAATTACATGACTGCTATAAGACAGAACTGGGACGTCTGTCCTTGTTACTAATCATCAAAAGCATTCATTAAATCTCTTGGGTACACAGCACCATGATGGCAGCCTATACAAATGGGCAACTCTGTGTGATGACTGAATCCAATGAATGGCAAGGCAGCCACTTCCCCCATTTATTTCAAAGGAAGAGTTGAGGACAAAGGAGAAAGGCTAAGAATAAAGGACATTATTAAAACCACTGTCTGTATTTGTATCCCAGTTCACCAGATTCATTTTTAGTCTACTGATATTCCAAAAGGTAACAAGATTATCTTTTCGTAATAATTTTTCTTCTGGAAAGAAAGATCAGATTATTTTCTAAAACAAACTTTTTTTTATTTAGGCCATAGGGTATATCCTATTTAAGTCTTAGCTCCCATGGCCATAGGTTTTAGAGCTAAAATCGACCTTATTCGTCATTTAATCTAAGCCCCTCATTTTACAGAGAAAGAAACTAAATTCCAGGAAGATCATTGGATCATAGGCCTAGAGTCATAAGCAGGGATATCCTGGTAGATGTTTAACAACTGGCTTTGGGAGAGTAGGGGTGGGTGGGGAATTTATATGCAACATATTTTTAAGTTGTTAAAAAGCATTATTAATGTTCTCTCTATCTCTTCCTTAAGTCAAGACAATCAAAAAATAAAATAAAACAAGCCCAAATTTATAGTTTTTGCTGATTTCTGAGGTAGAAAAGTTCACACTGAAAATGCAACAATTGGGGGCGGCTAGGTGGCGCAGTGAATAGAGCGCCGGCCCTGGAGTCAGAAGGACCTGAGTTCGGAGCCGGCCTCCGACACTTAATCCGCACAAACAAAAACCCTAGCCGTGGTTGAAGTTACTTAACCCCATTGCCCTAAAGGCGGCTGAGGTGGCGCAGTGAGTAAGAGCACCGGCCTCGGAGTTTGGATGACCCGAGATCAGATCCGGCCTCAGAAAATGAGCACCCACGCATAAATCAAATGACTAGCCGTGTAACCTTGAGCAAGTTACTTAACCCCAATTGCTTTAAAAAAAAAAAAAAAAAAAGAAAATGCAACAATTGGATCTCCTGAGCTGGTTCTAGTACATAGTGGATTTGAAGGGATCTAGTCCTTTCATCTAGTCCAAATATATCATTTAACAGGGGAGGAAACTGAAGCCTAGAAAGGTGAAGTTATTATCCCTGTGTCACATAGGTAGCAAATGAGAAGGCCCCAGAATGATAAGAAAAGCCCTGAACTAGTAATGAAATGGTCTAGTTAAGCACAGTTACTAGGAAGGCAATTACAATATCCTGCTAATGAAGCAGCACCCTCCTGTTCACATTTCCTCTTCTGTTTCAGCTGACCTTCAGCAATGTCTCCAGGGGAGCTCCAGACTGACTTCAGCAATTATCTGAGAAGATGGAAAAGCTGCTTCCAAGTGGGATGCTCATAATAGATCCTTTGTAGCAGATACATGATAATAACAACATAACCAAGCAACAATTTTAAAGGGTTATTGGATTTGTGAAATCTATTTTCAGCATTTCTAGTGGAATTGTTCTAATGAGAAAATGGACTCGCTGTACTTTGACGCTCCCCTGCTAATTTCAAGTTAGTCATGATGGAATCCATTTTGGTTGTCTTCTAATCATTATAATCACTTCAGAGTATGCCCTGTGTTTAAACAATTCCTGATGAGGAAAAAGAAGTTTAACAGTTCCCCCTAAATACGGAAAGGAAAAGAGGTTAGCCAGAAGAGTATAAAGGATTTGGAATTGGAAGACCTGTGCTCATAGAATCTCAGAATTTATTTTTTTATTTTATTTTATTAAATTTATCTACTTTTAGTTTACAACATTCAGTTCCACAATCCCTTGAGTTCCAAATTTTCTCCCCATCCCTCTCCTTCCCCCTCTCCCTCCATGGTGGCATGCAATCCGATATAGACTCTACAATTACCTTTGCATTAAGTATTAGTCAGGTTGTAAAGAATTATAACCAATGAAGTGAACAATTAGAAAGAAGGAACAAAACAAAACAAAACAAAACACAAAAGAGAGAGAGCTAGTAGTTTGCCTCAATCTGAATTCAAACTCCATGATTCTTTTCTCTGGATGAGGATAGCCCTTTCCATCATGAGACCTTTGGAGTTGTCTTATAACCTTGCATTGCTGAGAGGAGCCCAGTCTATCAAATTTAGTTGTCACAGATCTTATGTGTCTTTATTTGTGTACAAAGTTTTCCTGGTTCTGCTCTCCTCATTTAGCATCAGATCATATAAGTCTCTCCAGGATATTATGAAGTCTGTCTGTTCCTCATTTCTTATAATACAATAGTATTCCATTACATTCATATACCACAACTTGTTTAGTCATTCCCCAATTGATGGACATCCCCTTGATTTCCAATTCTCTGCCACCATAAAAAGAGCTGCTATAAATATTTTTGTGCAAAAGGTCTTCCTCCCACTTGTATGATCTCTTTAGGATACATCCCTAGAAATGGTATTGCTGGGTCGAAGGGTATGCACATTTTTATAGCCCTTTGGGCATAGTTCCAAATTGCTCTCCAGAATGGTTGGATCAGTTCACAACTCCACCAACAATGCATTAGTGTTCCAATTTTTCCACATCCCCTCCAGCATTTATCACTTTCCTGTCTTATCATCTTAGCCAATCTGAGTGGTGAAATGTGGTACTTCAGAGTTGCTTTGATTTGCATTTCTCTAATCAATAGTGATTTAGAGCATTTTTTCATATGCTTATAGATATCTTTAATTTCTTCCTCTAAAAACTGCCTATTCATAGGATCTCAGAATTTAGATGGGTTTAAATTACAGGTCTGCTATTTACTACTCATTCTTACCTACTCCTCATTTTACAGATGAGGAAACTGAAGCTTAAGGCAATAAATGTGAGATCCAGAACTTCTGAATCCAAGCTTAGCTTTGTTGTTGCTATGTTTGTCCTTTATTCTGGAAGAGGATTATGGCATCAGGGAATGGTGACATGACTTGCAGTTGACTTGGATTTGAGTGAGGGAGGGCTGTGCAAGGTCACCAGACTCACTTTCTGCTCCAGAGCCATCTGGGTTCAGTGGCCAGATATCAATCAGGGTGACTGGAGATGGCCCAGGATGCAGTGGGAGACCATGGCCCTTTTAGGCTAAGGTCTCTTCTTGAGTGAAATAACAGCCCATTTCATGAATAGGCCTCTTTAAGAAGTGAGTCCAAGCCTAAACTGGTACTTGATTAGGTACTTGTATGGACTGGGGCTCTCATTAGTGTGAGTATTTTGTCCACTGGTACAAATAGAAATCTCTCTCTGTTTTTCCATCCTGTGCAGTTTTCCTCTGTGTCCATATATCCTCCATAAAGAATCTATAGTATGCTAGAGTTCTTCCTCTGTTTCTTTTAAAACCCCACACTTCTACTGGCCCACCTCCTTTTCTCATCATACATGCCCTTGAAGGTGTCTTTTATACTGTTTCTTGCAATTGTTGAGAGGCTGGATTCAAATCCTGCCTCTGACAATTAATGGCTATGTGATTGTGGGCAGGTCACATAAAATCCTTGTGTCCCAGTCTCCTCAGCAGTAAGATAGAGATAACCCTAATGGTATCTACCTCCCAAGGCTGCTGTGAGGATTACGTGAGATGGTGCATGTAAAGGACTTTGCAAATTTTAAAGTGCTATTTAAATGCCAATTATTATAATTATTATCACTGATTAAAAAGACTTTCACCTACTTAAATTCTCTATACATCTTAATATTGTCTTTCAGGCCAATTGTGGGTCAAGATAATAGCATTATTCCAGGATTCACAGGCAGAGAGCATTATTGGGAGAATAATGGAGTTGAAGTGATGGACTTTTGGAATACTGAGCATGCTCAGGATCATTGAAAGGACTCAGAGGTTTCCTGTCATCCAGCCAGTCTCTCCCTCCTACTAAACTCTGGGCCCAACTCACTGTCCATTTGCAGAATTTCTCACCTCACTAACAAAAAAGAAAACCCAGGCCTCAGCTGGTCTTAAGTTTGACCAAGGAGGCCTCTCAGTAACCATAGTTTAAAAATTTTTTAAACATTTAAAATATTTTCAAGCTAAACTTTAGAAAACTCATCTCAGTCAATTAGTATCATGTCCTTTGGGCTAAGGGCAGCTAAATGGTGCAGTGGATAGAGCACCAGGCCTGGAGTCAGGAAGATCTGAGTTCAAATCCAGCCTCAGATACTTACTAGCTGTGTAACCCTGGGCAAGTCACTTAACCATATTTCTTTAGGTTGTTCATCTGTACAATGTTCTGGCAAAGGAAAAGCCAAACCACTGCAGTATCTCTGCCAAGAAAACTCCAAATGGGGTCATGAAGAGTCTGACACAATTGAACAACAATAACAAACTTTGGGTTAAATGTGGATTAAAATTGGGCGATATTTGGGTCTAAGCCAGATTTAGGTAGAATTCTTTTCACCATTATAAATCAAATTCACTTTCAGCCTTTGGATTATCCCAGTTTATGAGAGGGGAGATGTATATTTGAGTAGAGAATAAACAGAAGGTTAATGCAATAACTTGTTCTATATTTTTCAGGCATGGTATATACATGGTATAAGCATGAAGGAAAGTTGTGCATTTGAACAATGGAGAAAAATAATTAAATTCAATCAAGAAAAATTACAAATTGTCTACCGTGTGCATGGCATTATACTAGACACTGTGGGAAGGGTAATTTCATTTGGGCAGAAAATGCAGTTATACCTCTACCCATACTCTAAAGAATACAAAAGATGTATGGAAAGCCAGGAATTGCTCTTTGGTTTGAATTGGCACCATCACTAAAATCTGAAAGCAATTGGATTTGGCATTTGGACTCAGAGCTTTCATGCTCTAGTTCAGGCAAGTGATCAGTCAGCAAACTCCAGGTTCTAGGAGGAGCCTTGCTTCAAATTGAGAAGTGCTTTAAGGAGGTAGTTTGGATGTAGGACCAGAAGATGCTGATGGACCTAGCAAGTGACTCTTCGGGTCAGATGCTACTGTCATCATTACTTCACTGCAGATCTCTGGAATCTGGCTGCCTGTCAGCTGTGAGGAGGGCAGGAGAGTGTGAGGGATCCATGGGCTTAATTAAGGATATGTCCCACCCTTTTAAAAAGAGACAAACAGAAAAAGGAGTTGAGGAACAGCAAATAAACTCTCTTAATCTTTTTCAGTTGGCAAAGCAACACTGCTTAAAGAGGAGCCAATCAGGTCAGAGCCAAACACAGTTTATCCCAAGCTGCCTCCAGAAACACATGGAATGGGATAGAACTCATTACCTAGTCGTTCATTAATTAAACTCTTTAATAGATTTTCTTGTCCTCTTTTGCTCCCAATTAAGTTCAGAGTAGAACCAGGAATCTCAAAGACTCTGAAGCTTTCACATTTCCCAGCACAGCTCATGGGTCAAAGATTCCACAATAATAGGAAGCCTCAGTTATGTATGTGTGTGTGCCTCTGTGTGTGTGTGTCTGAGTGTATAAAATTTGATCATTCGTTCAACAAACATTTTTTAAGCATGAATTCTTTATCAGGTATTGTGCTAGGCACTAGGGATAGAGATACAAAGAACAAAAACACCCCTACACTCAAGAAACTTACATTAAAAAGCACATTCCTCAACACAACCTCTGAGGTTGGTGACACAGACTTGCCTAGGAATTCATGAACTCATGGACTGTGGATGGATGGGAGGAAGGGCACTCTGCCCACACCTCTTAAACCTCTTCACAACTCAGAGAGTTGACCTCACATTTTAAAACCAGTTGTCTGAGGAAGCCTGAGGGACAGGGATCACTTCTTTAGTATATTCATGGAGATCTGGCACTGAAGACACTTTACCACACAGTACAAATGACAGTCATCATAGCCAACAGCTTCTCTGTCTCTTTGTCCCTCTTTCCTTTCCCTCCCCTCTGTCTTTTTCCTTTTATTCTTCTCTCCGCTTCTCTCAACCAGCTTCTAATGAGAAGCCAGTAAATCTCCACAGAGTCAACCAATCCTTATATGCCATCCTCCTAGTAAAACTGTAAAAATACTCATCTGCAAATTAATTGATAGACCATGATATCCTGAAGCCATCATTACCTCAGTCCTCTGCCTTCAAACAGGTCCTCTCAGTACATTCATTTGAGGGCTAGTTCTCTAATCAGTCTCCTAACAATGGGAGACTATGCTTCTTCACAAGTTTATTTCATCCTTTTTCCTTATACAGATGGTCTCTTTCTGCCCGTTTTATCAATCCAACTATCGACACATGAAAGGGGCAGGATCTTCCATATGCTCTAAGGACGTTCAGAATGCCATTGTGCCTGGGATAGTTTGACAGCAGTTGTTTGCTGCAACAGTTTGCAGCTGTTGTCATGCAAAGTCATGCTCATCCCTTGTCAGTACCATGAGGATCACCTTATGTATTGTTGTACCTGTTTTATAGATGAAAAACTTGGGACTCAGAGACTTACCCACTAGGGTCATACAGAGAGTAAACTTTTACACCCAAGCTGTAATTTATACTCAACTTTTCTGACCCCCAGGCCAACAGTGCTCTTTTCACCCTCTCTTACCATGCCTACAACATCACCCACCACCAGCTGTAGCCCTCTCTAGTTGCAAACAATTTTTCTAGAAGGACAAAATACTCTATGGAGTGCTGAGCTTGTAAACTAAATCTAGAAAATATTAAATTCCATCTAGGTATCCAAGGCAGGATTGGAGGTTTTGCTTTTAAGGTAGAAAAGTTGATTAGGGCAGTATGAGGATTTCAAGAGGCTATGTGGAGACATCCTAAGTCTCCTTCTGGTAGGAACTCTGTCAGTATTAATTACATTTATTGTGTTTGCTTCCCTATGCTAGAGCTTCTCAGTCTCTCTTCAGACATACTCCATCGACTTTTTTTTTTTGGCTAGGCATTTGGGGCTAAGTGACTTACCCAGGGTCACACAACTAGCAAGTGTCAAGTGTCTAAGGCTAGATTTGAACTCAGATCCTCCTGACTCCAGGGCTAGTGCTCTATCTTCATTGAATTTTGACGTGGGAATCCCATTCCTCACCATTACTAGGTTTCCTAGACCCCAAAGTCACATAGCTAGAAAGTGGCAGAAGACAGTTTCAAATTCAAATCTCCTCATATTAAGGAAAATGTGAACTTTGTTAAATGAAAGTCTTTTGCTCCTATTTTTCTTTTTTGCTTTTTCTTGGAGGGGCAAAGGCAGGGCAACTGGGGTTAAGTGACTTGCCCAAGGTCACATCGCAAATAAGTGTTAAGTGTCTGAGGCCAGATTTGTACTCAGGTCCTCCCAACTACAGGGCCGGTGCTGTACTCACTTCACCACCTACATGCCCCACCTTTGCTCCTATTAAAGGAATTCCGCACATCAGCAAGGTGGTAAAAAAACTGGGACAGAGGAGGCAAAGCCAAGAGGGTAGAGTAATAGGAAGATTGTGCAGCAAGCTCTTCTCTTCCCAACAAAAACAAAACAAAAGCATTCCTCCTAATAGATCTGTGATCTGTTAGTATGTAAACAAAGACGGAGCCCACCCTGAAATGCAAAGATGACACTTGTCCCTTCGGAACCCTATTGTCCTTAGGGGTCATGGAGGGAGTATCATTAGACAGAATATGAAGGATGCTGTTATGTCTTTAAAATCTTAAAAGAAAAACTAAAAGGAAAAAAGGAATGTATTAGGGTTATCAGTTTTTGCTGATAGAAAAAATAATAAAATCTAAAATAAAAAATAGGGGCGGCTAGGTGGCACAGTGAATAGAGCATGGCCCTGGAGTAAGGAGGGCCTGAGTTCAAATCCAGCCTCAGACACCTAACACAAAAACTAGCTGTAACCTTGGGCAAGTCACTTAACCCCAATTGCCCTACCCTTCCCCCTCCAGAAAGCTAAGCTAAATTAAATTAATTAAAATAAAATAATAAGATAATAAAATAAAAAATTAACTAGGAGGAAGGCTAGGTGGCACAGTGAATAGAGCATGGCCCTGGAGTCAGGAGGACCTGAGTTCAAATCTGGCCTCAGACACTTACCACAAAAAACTAGCCATGTGACCTTAGGCAAATAACTTAACCCCAGTTGCCCTACCTTCTCTCTCAACCTCCCCCAAAAAATAAATAAATAAACAAAATAAACTAGGGCAAGGGAACCTCCTGGAATCATGTTATTCAAAGAGTGACTCTGGGAAGCTAGGTGGCACAACAGATAGAACAAAGAACTTTGAGTCAGGACAGCCCTGAGTTTCAATCTGGCTTCAGATACTAGCTGTGTGAACCTGGGCAAGGCACTTAACTTGTTTGCCTCAGTTTCCTCATTTGTAAAATGGGGATAACAGCACCTACATCCCAGGGTTGCTGTGACGCTCAAATGAGATAATACTTGTAAAGAGCTCAGTGCCTGGAGCATAGGAAGTCCTGTACAAATGCTAACCAACCTCATCATCATTATTGAAAGGTCAATTTGATTTGGTCTCTTGTGGGGGAAAAGCATGAATGGGATGGGGAAAAGCAATCAGTCCCAATGATCGTGAACTGGCCTGAGGAGAAGGCAAGCCAGGAGCTGGGCAAAGCTGGGAGACTTCTAGGGGCATAAAATCATGTGACCTGTCACCAGTCTTCTAGGAACTGAGATCTTCCTTGTCCTAACACTGGTCTTCCTGGAAATTCCTTTCCCCTTCTCCTCTCTTCCCTTCTCTATTCAAGCACAGGTATGGTTGTAGCACAGTTTTGACCTTCTTATCTAATGTCTACTCTTCCATTTGAGTCAACTTCAAAATGAATATGTTGTGTTTTCTATCTCAACATTATCTTAATATATAATAATATTTTTTATCCTCACTTCTGTTTTCTGACATCCCAAAATTCCCTATACTTTATTATTTCTGCCTCCAGTGATGAGTTTGATGACAACCAGGTGCACTGTTAGGACACATCCTCTTCCCTAATAGACATGTTGCTGTGTATTTTCAGTGGCCACATCACTTTACCGTCAGCTGAATCCTCCCTCCTTCAATTTGGCTTCATATTCTACACAGTATCTTGTCAACATGTCATCAGATTGACAAAGGCTAACATTCTGGAATTTCTTAAATAAGCCATTTTTCCTCCCCAACTCCTCAACAAACACATCCCCAGAGCTACTTTTTCGGCCTTATTTCTCCATTTATTTTGGCCATACAGAATGTGTGCTGTAACTTTCTTCTACTTAGCTAAGACTGACAGAGCAAAGGAACTCAGAAATAGAAATGACTATGTACTGGTTTCTCCAAAGCTACCATATCTCCCTTTCCTGTGCCTCACATAAACTCTGTAGTACCCAGCACCCACTCCATAGCATTTGGTAAGTCACTGAGTCACCTCTTTTATTTAGAGCAGTACAGTTATTAATACTCCAACACACTTTCCCAACTTGGCATCACTTTTTCTCTAGAGCCCAATCATAACGATGGGTCTAAATACTTGTCTGGAGATAAGGAATCTCCCCTTGATTCTGAAATGGCCTCAAGGTGAGGGTTGGTTTGTTGGGGTTTTTTTCCTTTCCTACAAGACCTTCTAGCACTGCTTAAAATAATACTATTCTTAAGGGGAATTTTTAGTTCTAGTGTTTTTGATCGAAGGACACTTGCCAGAATTCACTTTGACCTTTGAGCTCCTCTGAATTTTGTCTATTGCCTGAGCATTTGAATTGAAGAAAGAGGAAAGCTTGCCATTGAAGCAACGGATATAAAATAATTTTTCAAGTATTAGAGGGTTGTATAAATTTTAGCTATTATTATTTTTAATTAATTACTTTTTTAAAGAATGTTAACTTCTTCCTTCTCCCTGAATCCTTTACCAATGTAGTTCACATTGAGGAGAAAACCCTGGGGAAGCCCGCTACTGTCCCTTAAACATAGCCTTGCATGTAACTTTCACACAAACTCCCTAGAGCTGACCTTTCCACACTGCTTTTGTTCTGTCTTGATCTTCTCAGATCTGCTCTGTATCAACTTCTGCAGCTAGGCAGAGGAAAGCTGTGACAGCTGCCAAGATAAGTTCTTGAATTCAGGGGATCAGAAGATCAAAGATCCAGAGCTGGAAGGGACCTCAGAGTTCAATTCCTTTATTTTATGGAGGAGGAAATTGTAGCTGAGGAAGGTTGAAGTGATTTGCACAAGTCACCAAGGTAGTAGGGCAAGGGTAGAATATAAACCCAGTTCTTCCTACTCCAGAGCTCATGCTCTTTCCATTGGGTCACACTGCCTACCTGTCACCATTTCTACCATCATCTGATTTCTACCTTACTTCTCTTCAAAGAACTGTATTTACCATGTCAAGAGATGGTGAAAAGTGCCCTAACCTTTGGGATTTCCATGGTGCGTCACAAAAAACAGATTTTTCTTATCTGGGTATTGCTAAAAATGTAATGCATATCTTTAGGTCTTAAAAACAATAACTTTCAAATCTAAATTTTTTCTTAAATCCCCGACGATAGCTATACATTTTGCTTTTAGACATAGGGGTGCCTTTTTTTCCTGGCTCACTCTGGGAAAGAGCTTCTCTGACATACTGTGCACAGTGCTCTAAATGGACTTCTGTGCCTTTCTCTGTGCTCATTCTCAGATTTTTCACTTAACTATATGACCCTGAGAAGCCATTTAATTTCTTTTTGCCTCAGTTTCCTCATCTGTAAGAAGGAGATAATAAGAGGGCCTATTTCCCAGGACTATTGTGAGGATCAAATGAAATAATAAATGTAAAGTGTAACGTAAGTCACTTAACTTCGTGGGGCATCAGTTTTCTCATCTGGGTTATCATGAAGAAAGTATCATGCAAACCTTAAAATACAATAGAAATGTGAGTTGTTATGATAATAATTGTTGTTCCCATGAGCATATTGCATTGGCCCTGATATCACCTTGCTGACAGTCACAGGAAATAATAATAATCTCTCTGTGAAAGAAACTGGAATCTGCCTTTCCATCTATAATCAGCTTTCCAGAGTGGACAGAGGGGTAGGGTTCTGTGTTCATTTGACTGTATTTGCTCTGTAACCTAAGGAGAATTTTGTTTGTGTATTTGCTTTACTCTAATCAAACCAGAACCTATTGAACATAATAGGCTCCTTTAAAGTAAGGTCTATTTTTCATTTTTGCCTCTTATCTCCAGGTGCCTTTTCCTTAAGCAATGTGGTATTGTTAGAAGAGACAGGTTTAGAGTCAGGAAGGAGTGGGTTTGAATTCTGCCTCAGACACTTACTTGTTGCAACCCTGGGCAAGTCATTTCACCTCTCTGGCCTCAGTTTCTCCATATATAAAATGAATTTTAAGTTATTGACCACTAAGATTCCTTTCAACTCTAAATCCACTATCTTTTCCACAAAATAAAAGTTAAATTCCATTTAGATTTTCCAGCTCTAAATTTATATGATCTATAAACCATATTTAATAAATATGTATTGAATTTAATTAAATTTATTTATTACTATTGAACTTTTCCTGTAAACTCTTAATGACATGTGCCATTCTAGATGTAACCTGGATTGATATCCTTTAATTAATATTACTTAACCCTTGGGGCAGCTAGGTGGCACAGTGAGTAAGAGCGCTGGCCTCTGAGTTGGGATGACCCGAGATTGGATCCGGCCTCAGAAAATGAGCACCCACACACAAATAATGACTGGCCATGTAACCTTGAGCAAGTTACTTAACCCCAATTGCTTTAAAAAAAAATATTATTTGACCCGAGTATACCTACACCCAACCCTGCCCTTTCCAATGCCACTCTCCATAGAGAAGCTGATCAAGGATAGCACACCCAGGAATTCACCAGAAACTACTTTGTACCAGTACTCTCAGTCCCACCTTCTGCCCATATGATAACTCCTTCTCAGTGAGAAGGCTTATTCTGATATTTCTGTGGATCTATGATTTCATCAGAGTGGGCTTTTCTCTCAATAGCATAGACTGTAATCTATCCATGCATTGTTACGTCCTATGTTACTTCTCTATGTCCTCACTTAAATCCTCCATGGAAGAGCCACCCAACATGCTAAGCACCTTCCTCTTGGTCTCTTGACATTGAGTAGATAATAGTAGAACACACAGGCTGCTCCTCTTGCTACATAACCATCCCATCACCTTTTCTAATAATACAAGTCATTGATAACATTGCTCATGCCACTGTTATTGTTCATTTCTTTTTTTTTTTTTTTTGGAGGGCAGTTGGGGTTAAGTGACTTGCTCTAGGTCACACAGCTAGTAAGTATTAAGTGTCTGAGGTCAGATTTGAACTCAGGTCCTCCTACTGTTCATTTCTGTATGGATTATATCCCATAGTCTACTCATGCCCATTGTCCTTTGGTAACTTAAAAGTTTAATTCTTCAGAGACTACTATTCTATATTTTGAAGCTATATAGAATCTCCAAGAAAAATCAGCATTAAAAAGATATGGGCTTTTTTATATAAGTTACTATTCGTAGATCTTTTAGTTGGTCCAACCATTCAGACTTAGAGATTTCATTGCTGAGTCTATATAACAAAGAAAGGATCCAGCTGTACCAAAATATTTACAGCAGAACTTTTTGTAGTAGGAAAGAACTGGAAATAAAGTATATATCTTCCTATCAACTGCAGAACAGCTAAACTAGTAATAGCACACAAATAGAATACTACTGCACTATATGAAACAGTAAACATAAATTTAGAGAAGCATTGAAAGAGCTATAGGAACTGAGCCAGAGAGAAGTAAACATAACCAGAAAAATAATAGACACACAATAGCTACAATGCTGTAAATGAAAAGAACAAGTACAGTCAAAGAAATGAAACTGAATGCTATAAAATTATAATGACCAAACAGCCCCAAACAAAAGATATGTGTATGCATTCCCTTCCCTTTTTTGCAGGGGTGGAAGAACTGTGGGTATAAAACTATGCTTATAATATTGGACCTGATTGATATATTTTTTAGTTTTGCTGAACTATTTTTTTCTCTTTGTATCAAGTTTAGAAATAGCTTTCCCACATGTGATCTATGGGAGATGAAGGATTGAGTATACACCGTGCAATCATTAATTGATACTCCTATAACAATATTTACCCTTCTCTAAGCACTCCTTTATTAATTTTCTACCTGGATACTAAGGCAATCAGAATACACATTGATATTCCCTTGTAAATTAATAGAGTTTTACAATCTCTCTTATTACTTAATCAGTCCCTGAGCCTCTCTCCTAGTTAATAAGTAAATTAGAGAAACCCATGTTTTCTCTCTTCCATCTCCCTCTGTTCCCTCTCCCAAACATCCTAATCTCATAGGGTCAAATTAACAATAATTTTGCTGAAAAAATAATTTTCTCATAATACATCAAATAATGTGAAGATATATTTAAATTTTTCAATAATGTATCATGGAGGGAGATCATAGTGAGAGTTACTTCTAACTACAAACTCCAACTGCTGCCTTTATAAACACTGGAAGAGGGGGCAGCTAGGTGGAGCAGTGAATAGAGCATCAGCTCTGGAGTCAGGAGGAACTGAGTTCAAATACGACCTAACACAAAAACTAAGTGACCTTGGGCAAGTCACTTAACCCTAATTGCCCTACTTTCCCCCCTCCAAAAAAAAAAAATCATAAACACTGGAAGAATAATCTCATCATTTAGCTCTCTAAGACTAATAGTAGAAGTTTCTCAAGATTTTTTTCAGGATATCTGCAGGACTTTCCCTTTAGAATACAGAGGTGGTAAGACATATTGAATAGAGTGAAGGACTTAAAGTCAGGAAGGGGCAGGTCAAAATCCTGTCTCTGACATTTAGGACCTATGTGAACCTGGACAAGTTATTTGCCTTTCTGATTATCAGTTTCCTCACATATAAAACAAGGGATTGGACTAAATGGCTTCTAGGTCCCTTCCTGCTCAAAATCTATGATGTTTTTCATGTCACCTCTTCACATGGCAAAAGTTAAAATCAGTTCTCTCAAAATGTCTCCAGTCTCAGTTTCTCGGGAAAGAAATTCTCTTAGTCATTGTTTTCTGTATTTTTCTAACTCACTATGACAGTTAATTCTCTTTAGGATAATAGTTAAACAGTAACTCCCTGAGATTTTATTCTTTTTCTCTTAAAGACACAGTAAAACACTATCTAAAGTCCCTGTGAGAGAGGATATTTAAACTAGATCTATATTTTTTATTCTTTGTTATAAGGGATGACTCTCTGAGACGGAGAAAAGGTAAAGAGGAACATAATGGGAAATATAGGTAATAGAAAAGAAAAAATATATCTTTTTTTAAGAAGGGTCTTTGTTTCAAGGAGAGGTTAGGGGTCATTAAAAGCAGAGGACAACTTCCTAAGTGCAATCTGTTCTGCTCTCCTCCTCTTTATTTCTGGGTCCAGTTGACTATTTATATAAAATATCTGTCCAAGATATGAAAGCAATTGTCCTATGTATTCATGAGCCAGTTCTATGGGTTCTCCACCCAAATGCATATAGCAATCTGACCTATCAGTTTCTTCATCCATTTGGTTTTTTCTACATAGATGGTTAGGCCAAACTATTTTGAATGCTTATGTATCTCATTTAACAGATTATACACAACTCTAGGGTTTGCTTCAATCTTCAAAAAGTTGTGAAAACAGGAACATTTGAAGGAATTCATCATATATAATCATCTCTTCCATCTGGACATCCTCCATAACAGTGAAAAACACTTTGAGCAAATATATGCCTTCCTGTTCTATTCTGTGCTTGATATAAATAATCAAATTGTCATGGAACAAAGTTCTTTCAAGGAATCTAGTATAATTTTGGCATAGATATGGGAGATACTTGTAAGAGAAAAACCTTTAAAGGGAGCATTCTGTTCTACTAAATCAAATGCCTTTTTATATTCAACAAATATAAGCTCATTGGGGTCTTAGATCAATTGTGTGACTACATCATTTGCAAAAGTCTGCCTTTCCTTTCTTCTATCTTCATCGAAAATGCTTTCAAAATATATAAATTAATCCCACAAAGATTTTTATAGAGATGAGAAAATAAGTATTCAGGTCAGGAGTCACCAGTTTTTCTTAAATGCCTTTTTTTAAACTCCTTATAACATCCTTAATTTTTTTTTCAAATGTTTGCTATCCTTACCTCTTTCCAATATCTTAAATACTGAAACTTTGACTCCCTCAAAATTATGTCATCATAGGCATAGACCTTATCTAGGTATATAATTGGTCTACTACAGCTGGGCAAGTATGTGGTATGCTGGATAGAGTGCTGGATCTGGAGTCAGGAAGAACTGGGTTCACATCTGACCTCAAACACTTACTAACAGTGTGATCCTGGACAAGTCACTTAAACCTGTTTGCCTCAGTTTCCTCATCTATAAAATGAGCTAGAGAAGGAAATGGCAAACCGCTCCAGGATATTTTCTAAGAAAACCCAAAATGGAGTCATGAAGAGTAAGAAATGACTTCATAATAACAAACTATAGCTATTCTTTCTATATTTTTCTTTAGTGCCATTTCTGTTTCTTCATACAGAACATTGGAGACTGTGATGCTAGAGTCCAGATTTAGTGGTTTCACCATCATTATGTTTTCCCCAATTGCATGTGAAAACAATTTTACCATTTTTTCCATTTTGACTTCCAATGTTACAGATATCTTGAAAAATATTTTCCATTTTTCATCTCTCTGTTATTTTCCTTTAAATTTCTTAGTTATCTATTTTGTGAGGATCTGGATTGAGGCTCTTTTGAACTTTCTGTAATCTTATTTTTTCCTCCACTGTTCCTCATTTCTTACTGTTTATGTGATAATACTTCACATAAGCTTAGGATCACAAAACTATAGATTTAGAGCTGAAAAAGACCTCAAATATCATTGAATCCAACTACCTCATTTTACAGAATAGGAAACTGAGACCTGGCAAGGTGAAGTGACTTGCCAAAATTCATACAAACAATAAATGGCAAAGCTAAGATTTGAACACAGGTCCTTTGACTCCAAATCCTTAGCCTTTGACTCCAACACATTGTCACCTACCACCTTCTCCCATAAAATATTATTAATAAGTTTATATTATAAACCAATGTTTGCTAACTGTAGCTCTTTCCAGGCTTTTTTGGTCTCCTTTTAGAAAATGATTTGCATACATTATACTTCATTAGGAAATAGTGATAGTCTGCATTTATCTCTTCTCTATTTTCCCCCCTTTTCTTGACATCAAAAGCTTATAAATCAGTAAAGTCAAAGTAAACTTAGTTGAAATATTTCTCACTGTTATTCTTTCTTTTAATTTGGTTTGCATTTTTATCTTTGATCTAACAAGTCTGACTACACATCGAGTGCTAATTCAGAAATTACTCCCACATTGGTAACCAGCAATTTCCTATCTCTTATAGCATAAGAATTTAATTTTTTATGAGGTTATTTAACGTTTTCCATGTTCAATACTTTTTTACTCCCTTCTAAAGAAATATTCATGACATCTGAATCTTTGAATAAATGAGTCTACAAGGCTTTGCCTCTAATTTCTTACTCTTGAGCCCTATATCCATATTTTTGCCCATCTTTGCATTAAAGTCACCAAATAGTAAAGCATAGGGTAATTTAATTTGGAAGGCATTAAGTTTTTCATAAAATTTCTATATCTACCCATTCTCAACAATAGATTTTGGTGCGTGTAACTATTTTAATAATGGTCTATTAACAAATTCTCATCATGAGTGCTGCAAGAGGAGATGATCAAATTTCCCATGAAATGTTTTCTCTTGCTTTGAGACATGTGAAAAAAAAGAACAATGTGAGCTATCTTCCACATAACTGCAACTTCCTTTTATTTTCTGGTTGTATTTATAGCAAGAATTTCAATATTGATTTTATTCATTTCTCTTAGTAGAGTTTCTGCTTTGTCACTGGATAAGAAGCTCACATTTAAAATCCTAAGAGTAGTAGATGTTTAGAGATGATTTAAAAACTAAAAGATTCTTATCCCCCTTTGTCCTCTTTTCTATCACTTTTCCAATCACTATAGAATCAGAAAGAGGCAACACAGGACTAAGGGCCATCTTGTATTTTTTCCTTATTTCATAGGTTTCTATGGCTAAACAATTCATCTATGAGTCAAACAAAAGTGAAAAAATGACTAAACAACAACAATTAAATTACTCCCTACTACTATCTGGAACCTGTTCACACTTAGCTGAGATGGTCCTCAGAAAGTAGATTGCATGCCAAGATCATACTTGAAGTGTTTACAGTATGATAGAACCTACTTGAATTTAGACCCTGCTAGCATAACTTTTGAGAGTTGGCATGCCATGATGAGATATCAGACTAAGACTTTATGGAGGACAAAGCTAGGAGATAAAATCCCAAATGCGTTCCACATCCAAAATCTACTGGATTTTAATAGGATATTTGGGAGAAAATAGCACCAAAAGAAGAATCACTTAGGTGATATGAGTTGTCCTTTATTTTATATGTGGAGATGGCACTACCAACCCATGGCTGGGGCATAAGTTTTGAATTATTTTTTCCAGGAGTAATGGAGTTGTGCTGATGGATGAATGAATGAATGGAATGGAATTTTTAAATAATTTACTATATGTCAAGAACTGTGCTAAGCATTAGAGCTTTAAATTTTAAAGAGCTAGACCTCCATATACTCTCAATAGGTCTCTCTTGTGACCAATGATATGTATTTACAAGATGAGCTGGGGGTTTTGGTTTTGTTTCTCTATATATGCACAGTACTTTAAAAATTTGCAAAGCTATGTGTTTCATTTGGGGGCTAGAGGGGCTGTCTGTGACCAGGGAAGAAGGTGAAACTAAGTGATCCACACAGGGTTCTTGCCCTGTGCTTTAATCAAACAGTCTGGCTCACTAAACAAAATGAAGCCCAGCTCCATTTGTCACTGATCTTTTCTGTGCCCCTGCCTTTTGGGACCCTATGGATTTCTGCCATGCAGGGCCACTCACCACTCCATGAATCAGGATATCATTGAAAGTCATGCCAAAGTCTCCCATGAGCAAGCTGCTCTATTATTTCAACTCATACATGAGGGAAGAAAGCAGAGAATATAACTAACGACGAACTAATGGATGTGGTACAATCTCAGGATTGCAGTGGCAACAGTGGCAGCAGCGGCAATGAATTGCCGAGTTCCTGTAATCGAATCACAGCTATGTTTCATATTTGTTTTTTTATTTTTGTTTTTTATATGTTTCATATTTAAAGATCTGCACAGGATCATGTTTTCAGAAGAGAAAAACAAGAAATCTCCATTTTCCCCTGGCCTCCTGTTTAAATTCTATCTCCAGTTGAGCATAGTGTAAATAAGACTGCAGTACCACCCTCTCTGCTGCAATGCACAGAAGCTGCCATTGCTTTGATTGGTTATTCACCAGAGGCTGTACCCTACCCTTCCCCCCCATCCCTCTTTGTTTACAGCTAACTGCAGATACCAGTGCCTTCTCATGTTCAGATGAGTGATCTAAAGGAATATCTTTCCATTTTTATTCTCAAAATTCCATTTTTGTGGTTAGAAGTAAACATAGGGAATAGGCTCATGCACAAGGCAGACACATTCCATCCCAAATGGCACGCTCTTAAGCACATCTTGGAACATTTGGCCAACATTCTGAAACCATTTCCACTTGATGAATAGCTATGATGCAAGAGGTCTTACATAAGGGATTGAACAGCAGTTATTTGCCAGGAAAGTGAAAAGAAATGTCAAAATGATCCCCTCTGCTAGGGAGGAGGGATGAAGCTTAGTCATGAGTGATTAGCTATGGAGATCCCAGGGGAAGTATGTAGACTATGTCATCACTGCTGAGGTCTTCTTACATATACTCTGTATCCTGGCCCCTAAGCATCTCTGAGCTAAACTATAGACCATAAAAGATCCCTGGAGGAAACTCAGAAATGTCACACAGCTCCTGATTGCCTTCCTCAGAGGTGCAGTTCAGAGCCACACACAAGAACATGGGGCATATGGGGAGAGAAAGCATAGACTTCCATAGCCAAGCTAGACAGGCTTCTCAGAGTGCTCCCTGGCTATTCATTTCCCTCCTTTCCCACTGAGAACCCTGAAAAGATAGGCTGGTCTGACACAAGACAATAACACAATGCTAATCTATTGTAAATATCTGCTCTTTCCTAAACCAGGTGACTAGAGATAGCTAGGTAGCACAGTGGATAGGACCCTAGACCTAGAGTCAGGATTAGACCTCAGTTCACATCTTGTCACAGACACTAGCTGTGTTACTCTCGATATCATTTGACTCCTATCTACCACAGCTGCAAAATGGAGCTTTTATTAGCACCTACTTCCCAGGGTTTTTGTGAGGGTAAAATGAGATGATTTTTGTGAAATGCTTTGTAAACATTAAAGCACTATATAAATGCTAGCTATTTCCTTATTATTATGGGGTGGGGTCCCTGGGCTTCATCTTTAGAATTGAAACCCAACTGTGTTCTATTATCCATGAATCTATTGCTATCAATAATAGCAATTTTATGTTTATGTCCCTGGCATGACATGGTCATATGGACTTAGAATTGTGCTAGACTTAGAATGAAGAAGATCTGAGTTCAGATCCCATATCCAACTAGTCTAATCATGAGGAGGTACTGCTAGCCACTATCTGATAGGTGGCACAGCAAATAGAGAGTTGGGTGTGGAATCAGGAAGACTCGAGCTCAAATCCAGCCACAGACACTGAATAGCTAAATAATGCTGCACAAGTCACTTGAGGCCAGTTTGCTTCAGCTGTAAAATGAATATAACAATAACATCTAACTCCCAGGATTGTTGTGAGAAAAACCATGACCATAGAATGTGGAGATGTCTCTGAGTACTTTGTCTGAGCACCAATACTATTTCCCTTTATCTCTCCATCTCTCTTATAGGCTAGCTACTGGCTTTTCCCAGCAATCTAGGCAAATGAAAATACATATTTGCCTCAGTTTCCTCATCTGCAAAACAGGGATAATAATAGCACCAAACCTCTCAGGGATGTTGTGAGAATCAATTGAGATCATAACTGTACAATGCCAGGCATTTTAAAGAGATAATCATGTTGGAGGATCCAATGAAATGATATTTGTAAAGTGCTTAGCACAAGGTATGGTATATGGTAGGAGCTTAATAAATGTTTATTCCCTCTCCCCACCAATATTTATTATTGTTATTCTTATAGTACTAGTTCCATAATCAGTTTCCTGGGATAGGAAGTTTTCCACAGTGGGAGAGTCTCTCTTGCTCCAAACACTTATAGGAACATGGCAGTCCTTTGTGCAGGAAGCTCTTTAGAGGTATGGGTCCTTCAGTGAGAAAACGTGGACAATACTCCCACAGGTTGAGAAGACACAGATGATGTTAATCTGCACTAGTGTGTGGAATATTTACCAGTATTAGCATGGTCTTGGAATATGTGATTGTAATCTATAATTGTTAATTAAAGAAGAGTTCTTTCTCAATAGGAATTGGGAAGTGAGAGGCAAGAAATGACCATGGAATGCAGAGATGTCTCTAAGTATAGAAGGTTTTAAAGAGATAATAAAGATAGTTAACATTTATATAGAGTTTACTATGTGCCTGGCATTGTACAGTTATGATCTCAATTGATTCTCACAACATCCCTGAGAGGTTTGGTGCTATTATTATCCCTGTTTTGCAGATGAGGAAACTGAGGCAAATATATATTTTCATTTGCCTAGATTGCTGGGAAAAGCCAGTAGCTAGCCTATAAGAGAGATGGAGAGATAAAGGGAAATAGTATTGGTGCTCAGACAAAGCTGAAGACACAGATTCTTTCCTGAGATACAGGGGAAAGTGATGTCAGAACCAGGAAGAGAGAAAAATGAAAGTGGGGGCTGTGTCTCTACTAAAAGCAATCACAGGAGGCTTAAAGCATAATGATGTGTAAATCATGCTAGTGCTAATGGGGCCCTGATAGAAGTGACAACAGGTTTCTCCCTTCAAGAGGTTTTCCACTCAGCTTTAACTACTTTCCAATGAAGCTATATTTGCAGTTCCTGTAGAGATGTCCAGGATTAATCAAGATCTGTAGCAAGAGTTCCTACCACCTCCCATGAGTAACTAAGGTATCCCCTCTTGCACTGAATTAGGGGAGATGGTTAAACTGACTGTAAATTGGGTGAATTCTTTTCCCATTATGCAAAAAGGCAAAGAGAATAGAGCATAACTGTATTTGTACCCAAGAGCCTAGGGGGAAGCTTTCCAAGTTAATGTTGGGAGTGTTCACTGCTTAATGTATTTTCCTACTATTTACCCTTTTTTTCATCTTGAAACCTAATTCCAGCCCTAGAATTCACACATTGAAAGTACCCTCAAACTCCAGGGTCTGTCCCTCTGATTGAATGGCTTCTCCCAGAACCTCCATCTAGGAAGGGCACCCAGGCTAGATATGTCTCCATAGATGATACTCTGGGGAGTATGTACTGGGAGTATAATCTGAATTTTCTCTACCAAGCCTCTGTTTAATACCTTTTCCCCTTCTCTCTCCCTCCCTTCCAGGTTCCTGTTATGCGTCATCTTCCCCAATTAAAATGGGGCGGCTAGGTGGCACAGTGAGTAAGAGCACTGCCTCAGAGTCAGGAGGACCCTGGATCAGTCCTGGCTGCAGATACTTAACACCCACTCAAAAATAACTGGCTGTGTAACCTTGAGCAAGTTACTTAACCCCAGGTGCTTTAAAAAAAATAAAAAATTAAAAAAAATGTAAGCTACTTGAAGGCAAGAGCTCTGACTACTTGTGTTTGGATTGCCAGCACTTAGCTCAGTACCTGGCACATTTTTGCTGTTATTCAGTTGTTTTTCAGTTGTGTGTGACTCTTCATGACCCCATTTGGGGTTTTCTTGGCAAAGATACTTGAGTAGTTTACCATTTCCTTCTACACCTCATTTTACAAATGAGGAAACTGAGACAAATGGAGTTAAATTACTTGTTCAAGGTTACACAGCTACTAGGCCCAGGGTCACAAAGGTAGTATCTGAGGCCAGATTTGAATTTAAGAAGATGAATCTTCTTGACTATACATTTGGCATTCTATCCACTCTGCCATCTAGCTACGAGCCTGGAATGTAGCAAATGTTTATGAAATTTTATTAACTGATTGACTTTTTCACTAGTATGATATATGTCATACAATTAATATCAAGTGACATGGAAGTAATTCATAGAAGGAAAGGGGGATCTAGAGTATAAATTAGCATAGATAGTTAGTTCAAACAGGTTTTAAGGACCTGGAAGTAGGGAGAGGGAACCATATACTCAAGGTTCAGGATTATGGGAGCCATCTTGTCTGTTTTCTCACAGTAAAGCTCAGAGACCTTTCCCTTAGATCTTTTTTACACTTAGTAGATATCAGAACACTAGGGTTATTGATACGTTTTCCTTCGTTCTCCCTGATCTACCACCTTTTCTCACCATACATTTCAAGGATGATATCCTTATGCTACCCACAAAGTCCTGGTCTGGTGCCTCATCACGATATGGAGTTGACCCTGGATTCTCAAAGCCTATGCCAGCAAAATGTAAGTTCTGGCAAGCTCCACTATGCTAAAAAGGCTTCAAGGATGGTCCTAGAAAGAGGAGGAGCCATGATGGTAGAGGAGCAAGAAATGGAACAGTGAGGTCCCTGCCAAATTTTCTCCAAAATTCTCCAAAAAGATCTAGAAAATGCATGAGACAAAGGCCTGGTGGAGAAATCAAAGAAAAGGTCACAATAAGTAACTTTTCCAGCCTGGGTCAATATACAGAGACAGACAAATAGATCTCCAGACTCTGAGGATGGGGTCTGGTCAGGAGTGGGCTGTGCAAAGTACATCAGCACAGGAAGAAGCTGTATACCTAGGCAAGAGGAAGTCCCAGATACATACGTGGACATCCCCAGATGCATCAGACACCTTATGGAGCACCATAACATAAAAGTTGCCACAAAATAACTCTGTCACCTACTACTCAGAACCAGGTAACAGATTAAGGTTGAACTGAGAAGAAAACCTATGCCCAGAGGTGGTAAACCAGAATAAGGACTGGTGGCAAGCCCTTAATGGAATACTGAGAAATGAAGAAGTTCAGAAGCAAAGCTCAGGAGAAAAGCAAGGCCTCAGTTCCAGTTTCTAGCCCAGTCTGAAGCCTATAGAGGAATAACCATGATAGGAATTCTGGAATAAAGGGGAGCCTGCAATTTTGCTAAGCTTTCTAGTTACATGAGAGTACTATTTTTCAAACCCAAACTCAGGTCAGAAATTTATACAGATAAAACCCCAGGCAGCATTAAGATTTTGCTATGACTCATACCACTTTGGAAGCACTAAAAGCTTGCAAATCCCTAGACTGAGCTGTCCCTTACATTCTGGAAAAACAAAATACTCAATACCCCAAGAAAGCAACAGTAGGACCAGCCCAGACCTTTCCTTCAGAAGCACACAGAACCTAGTCCTAAAATTAAGTCAGAAGTAAGGAAGTAGACTTGAAGAATGAGCAACCAAAAAAAAAAAAGAATGCCTCATAAAAATATATCATGGAGACAGAGTCCTCAAAACACAAAAACAAGAGATTACTCCAAAACATCTACAAGCAAAATTTCAAATGAAAACTCAACTTGGGCACAAATTCCTGGAAGATATGAGGCAAAATTTTAAAAAGAGAGAGTGTGTGTATGACAAATATTTTTATCATTGAAATGAGTTAGCTAGAAGAAAAAAATGGAAAACATATGAATGCGGTGAATGAAAGAGTTGGAAAGATAATTAACAGTTTGGCACAAGAGGTCCAAAACTTTGCTCAAGTAAACAAAACTCCCTGAAAATTAGAATGGACCAAACAGGAGCCAATGATGCCATGAAACAACAAGAAGCATTAAAATAACGTCAAGTAGGAAAAAATAGAAGAAAGCATAGGATGTCTCATAGCAAAAACAACTAGCCTAGAAAACAGATTGAGGAAGGAAAAAATGTAAGAATCATTAGTCTATCTGAATGTCATGATTAAAGAAATCAAGAAATCTTAAAACTTCTCAGATCTCTTAGAACCAGAGGACAAAGTGGAAATAAAGAGAATCCACTTGTGTCACTTTATAAAAGAAACTCCAAAACAAAAACTCCCAGGAATATTAAAGTCAAAATCCAGGACTTCCAGTTTAAAAGAAAATACTGCAAACAGCAAAAAATAAAATTCCAAGGCGGAGCCAAGATGGCGGAGTAGAAACAGCATTTCCAGTGTGCTCTGCCCCACACAAATTTCAAACAATGTGAAAAGGAGCTCCAAACAACTTCTGGAGCCACAGCACCCACAGAACAGCACAGAGAAGCTAACCTCCTGCTGAGGACAGCCCAGCAGCCCTGCAGGGAGCAGCCAGCACAGCGCTCTGAGAGGAGGCAGCACAGCGAACTGGGAACCAACAGCGCAGTGCGGTTTTAGCCCCAGGGCGGCCGGGCCTTCAGCCGGCTGGTGGAACCCCAGAACACCAGCAATTGTGGCGATTCTAGAATTATCAGCACAGATATGCCTAGGACAAAGTGAGAGGTTAGTGCCCTATGGACTTTGGGACCAGTATTTGGGGAACGCATCAGCTTCCTCTCCTGGGGGCAAAAAGCTGCTGAAGAAACAGCTGCACAGAAGCCATTTTGCAGCATCAGCAGTGGCTCTAGCTCCTGGTCTGCGAACTGTAGGAAGATCCAGCAATCAGTCTGGGGGTTAATCGCTCTTGCTTTAAACTGCCTGGATCTGGATTGTGGTCTGGGGGGGAAGTTTGGGGTGGGTATCCAATTTGCCAGAGTGGGTGGAGGTTTTACAGAGGCCACCCAACTGGTGGAAGTTGTGAATACCCCATGTTTGGGCGGAAGCTCTCCTGTCTGGTGGCAGAGTCCTACTGTGGCAACAAGCCCCAAAATCAAGTAATTAAGTGGCAACATGCCTAGGCAAACAAAACAAAATAAACAGAAAAGTTCAACATTGGACTCCTATTTTAGGGGCAAAGAGGCTCAAAGCATGGAGGAGGACTGTGAGGTGAGAACTCCTGCACCAAAAGCCCCAAATGAAAATACAAGCTGGCTACAGGCCATAGAGGACCTTAAGAAGCAGATAAGAGAAGTGGGGGAAAAATTTGGAAGAGAAATGAAAAAGATGCAAGAAAAGTATGAAATGACAGTCAACAGCCTGACTGAGGAAAATAACACCTTAAAAAATAGACTAACTCAAATGGCAAAAGAGGCTCAGAAAGGCAATGAGGAGAAGAATGCCTTAAAAAGTCGAATTTGCCAGATGGAAAAAGAATCTCAAAAGCTCACTGAGGAGATTCATTCCTTCAGAGTTAGACTGGAGCAAATGGAAGCTAATGACTTTATGAGAAATCAAGATGCTGTTAAGCAGATCCAAACAAATGAAAGAATAGAAGGCAATGTGAAATATCTCATGGGAAAACCACTGACCTGGAAAATAGATCCAGGAGAGACAATTTAAAAATTATTGGACTACCTGAAAGCCATGATCAAAGAAAGAACCTAGAAATCACCCTTCAAGAAATTCTCAAGGAAAACTGCCCTGATGTTTTAGATCCAGAGGGCAAAATAGAGGTTGAAAGAATCCACAGATCACCTCCTGAAAAAGATCCCCAAAAGAAAACTCCCAGGAATATTATAGCCAGGTTCCAGAATCCCCAGATCAAGGAGAAAATACTACAAGCAGCCAGGAAGAAACAATTTCAATATTGTGGAAACACAATCAGAATAGCACAGGACCTGGCAGCTTCTACATTGAGGGATAGAAGGGTATGGAATATGATATTCCAGAGGGCAAAAGAGCTGGGAATGAAGCCAAGGGTCACCTCCCCAGCAAAACTGAGTATCTTGTTTCAGGGGAAAATATGGTCATTCAGTGGAATAGAGGACTTCCAAGCATTCTTGATGAAAAAACCAGAGTTGAATAGAAAATTTGACATTCAGACACAAGAAGCAACAGATGCTTGAGAAGGTAATCAAGGAAAAGAAATCAAAAGGAACTTATCAAAGTTGGACTATTTACAGTCCTACATGGAAAAACAATAACTGTGTTTGATGAAACCTTTCTCATTATGAAAATAATTGAAGAAGGGTACATGGCATATGTCCACAGGTATACATGGATAGAGGGCACAGGTTGAATTTGATGGAAAGGGATGATTTTTTTTTTTGGAGGGCAATTGGGGTTGGGTGACTTGCCCGGGTTCACATGGCTGGGTTTTTGTTTGTGTGTTGGGTGTCTGGGGCCGGATCCGAGCTCGGGTCCTTCTGGCTCCAGGGCTGGCTCTCTGCTTCGCTGCGCCACCTAGCTGCCCCAAGGAAGGGATGATTCTTAAGGGGTGAAGTCAAGAGGTGAGAGAGGAAAGTGGCAAGAGGAGATGAAGAGAGACAGGGTAGGGCAAACTATCTCATGTAGAAGAGGCAAGGGGAAGTAGTTGCAGGGGAGGGGAAGAACAGGAAGGCAAAAAGGCAAAAGCATATTCTCATTGAAGTTGGCTCAAGGAGAGAATCACATACATACTAAATGGAATATCTTACCCTCACTCACTCTCCTGAGTAGGGGAAAGGGGGATGAGAGGGGGGATGATGGAGGGGAGGGCATTCTGGGGAGAGGGGAGGTTAGAAGTACCCACTATCAAAGAGGGACAGGATCAAAGTAGGGAATGGACCAGGTGGGAGGTGAGACAGGTGGGAGGGAAATATAAGCAGTCTTTTACAATATATCTACTATGGTAATGTTTTGCATAGATATACATACTGAATTGCTTATCTTCTCAGAGGGAGTGGGTGACAAGGGAGAAAGGGAATGGATCTGAAAATCGAAGTTTTAAAATTAAATGTTTCAGGGCGGCTAGGTGGCGCAGTGAATAGAGCGCCGGCCCTGGAATCAGAAGGACCTGAGTTCAGAGCCGGCCTCCGACACTTAATCCGCACAAACAAACAAAAAAAATACCTAGCCGTGTAACCTTGGGCAAGTTACTTAACCCCAATTGCCCTAAAGGGGCGGCTAGGTGGCGCAGTGAGTAAGAGCGCCGGCCTCGGAGTTTGGATGACCCGAGATCAGATCCGGCCTCAGAAAATGAGCACCCACGCATAAATCAAATGACTAGCCATGTAACCTTGAGCAAGTTACTTAACCCCAATTGCTTAAAAAACAAAAAATTTAATGTTTCATAAGATGTCCAGGCAGTGGGGCTCAGAGATTCACCTTGCCCTAATGGCAAAGTCGAAGGGGGTATGGAGAAGATATGGGAGAGAGCAGACTGGATGAGGGGATATCTAGTGGGACTGCTATTCTGGGGTGGTGGGTAGGGAAAAAATGGGGGGGAAATGTAACTCATAATCTGGTGGAAATGAATGATGTAAACCAGAAGTTAATAAAGCATTTGTTTAATTAAAAAAAAATAATAAAATAAAATTTCAAGTAATAAGGAACCTCAGTCAGGATCACACAGGATGTAGCAGCCACCATCCTAAAGAAGTGAAGAGCTTAGAATATGGCATTCCAGAAGGGAAAAAGTTTAGATTTACAACCAATAGTAACTTATCCAACAAAACTGAGCATAATTCTACAAGGGAGAAAATGAACCTTTTATGAAATAGAGGACTTTTAAGTATTCCTGATGAAAAAACCAGAGCTGCATAGAATCTTTGAAGTACAAAGATAAGAGTCAAGAAAAATATATAAAGATTAATATGAATGAACAATTATAAAGAACTTTAAGTCCTTTAAGAACCCCATCTGCTTTTACAGTGACCATTGCAGAGTGGCAGAAAGAGAAAGAGGGGGTCATTTTTTTTTAGATTTGTAGCAGTTTTCAAGCTATCTATAAATTTTAATTTGGCTGTTGGTACTCTAAATGTAAGATCCTTATCCAATGACCAGTGAGTCAATATATACCTTAAGAAAGTGGCTCATATCAATTTTTATATTCTTGCCATAAATGAAATGAGAAGAAATAAGGAAGTTGCAACTAAAAGGAAGGATGGCTTACAGTACCCATTAGTGAGGCCACAAAAGGATTTGATGGAAACATTATATCATGAGATAACTGGTCATTCTGTCTTGTAGTAATGAAGATAAATAGCTGCAAAAAGCACTATGCAAATAATTATAACTTACGTGCATGCACCAACATTAGTTGCTAAGGATGAAAGGATAGATAAATTCTACAAAGTACTTGACAAAGACCCTCTAAATTAAATCAACATATATTGTGATACTGTGTAAATTCAATACAAACATAGAAAAAGTGAGGATGGTAAGAAATGTATGGAAAGGAAGTAGGAATGAGAGAAACCAAAGAAGAATACACTATACAAATGTATAGCATAAACATTTTCTTCAAGAAAAGAAGGATTAGGCACTGAATACAGTATGCACCAAACATCACAAAAATGAAAAATTATATATTAATAGGTGAGGAAAGATACTTATCATTGACATGTGAGTTATCTATGCAACAGCTATGTATGTATAGTCACACCATTAACTTGTCAAAAGAACAGAATTTTGAAAAGAACAAGGAGAAAGAGATACAGCATGTAATTGAAACTACTTAATCCTGAATTATTTATACAAGACTTTGAAAATGAGAAATGGACAGCATTTGTTTTAATTATTTTATACTATGTAACCAATGCAAATCTATTACAGCAATGAAAAAACAAAAGAGCTCAGAAAGCACACAAACACTTGATTTACTGGTCAAGCAGAGAAGAATGGTGGCCAAAAGCAACACTAAATGGAAACATAAATTCATTTGTAAAATCTTATGGAGAACAATGGTAGACAACTATAAGCAGTATTACCTCACAAAGAAGCCATTCTAAAGAAAGTTTGCTAAAGGATACAAATATACAAATTCTTCCCAAGGTCATTTAAGAACAAAAATGGAAAAAGTACACCATCCAAACAACCAACCAACCAACAAAAATATCAGCTGATATTTATAGAGCATTTTAAAATTTACAAAGAACCTCCAACATCAGCTGTTATTCCACAGCAACACTATGAGGTAGTTAATGCAAGTGTTATTAAACCTCATTTTACCATATAAAAAACTAAGGTTCAGGTATGATATACTGACTTGCCCCTGGTCACATAACTAGTCAGTGTCAGCGATGATATTTCAGGTCTTCTTACTTCAAGCCTAGCACTCTTTCCACTCTATCACACTTTCCTATCTGCCTCCTCAGGTTAACTGACCATTCCCTTCCCTGGTGTTTAATACCTTGGCATCACCCTCAACCAATCCATATGTCTCCATGCTTTACCTCCTATAGAAAGTGTTTACCTTGTCTATCTTTTCTAGTTGATCTCCTAATGCAAATCTACAAGCAGAATCTTGACTAGTACTACCCTAAATTTTAAAAGTCACCTACCTAATCCATAGCATTCAAGTCACAGGTCTTATGGCCCAGACTAACAAGACCTTCCTGAATTTGTGTATCCATGTTCTTCAGAATAGATCAAAGTAAAAATAAAACATCTCTGGAATTATAATGTGAGTCAACTTGGAAAAGAAGATTCAAATTACCAACAAAAAATACATTTTCACATAACTTTTTAGGTCTATTTCTAATGCTAAAAGCAAGGTACAGCTGCTGAAATAAGATAATAAATATAAAAGCATTTAAAGCTTCACCAAAGAAGGGTGCCATATGAGTCTTAGGGAACTCTCTTGCTGCTGCTGTTGGTAAATCCTCCATCACAACAACAAAGCTTACTATTTACTTTTGCTACTTCCTTAGAATGCCCTCTGTACTCCTGTCTTGGAGGAAAAGACAACAAGCGCTACTTAAATCCTATTCCATGTGTATAGCACTTGCTTTGAATCTGTGGAAATGTCTAAAAAATAGCACAGCCCTGGGAGAATATCAGCAAACAGCAGAAAGCAGTCAGCTTAGCTTTGATAATACAGTTTTGTTTTCCTAGGGTTGTGACCAGAGAGGGAAAGGTCATTCTTCTTGTGGCAGTGCGCTCAATATTCCAGCTTTGATAACATGTAGAGGATCAGTCCTATCCAAGGAATTATCAGAAAGCAGCATACCCTGGTAGATATCTTATGGGAGCAATTTTGCTTCTCTGTAACCATAATGAACTTAAACCCAAACACAAGGCATAAAATATTGCCTTAATACCACCTAACAAAGAAGTCATTTTGTATATGAGAAACTAGTCTCCCAAGCTGACCTTCACCAGCACAAAGAATTAAAGAGAGCAAAGATTGGAAAAAGTCCTACTCATATTGCTTCTAGGCTGATTTATTTCAGCCAGATGTCACTGCATGTCTGAAAGGGAACTGAGGCTCACATTATTCTGGTTCTGTCCTTATTTCAGGCAAAATCCTAGATGGAATACCAGAGTAACACACCAGTTTTTAAAATAATATATCTTTCTCTACCCAGTTTAAATATGAGCACAATTAATGTTGAACCTGTGACTTTGCATATTTATAGCTAAAATCCCACCCACTGGAAGGCTTTCCTAGCTCATCTTAATCCCAGTACTTCCTCTCTGTTATTTCTTATTTAGCCTTCATACAGCATGTTTGTGGCATGATTATTTTGCATAAAGGTTTCTTTCCTTTCCTAGTATCAGTCGACAAGTATTTTTACATGCTTACTTTGTGCCAGGCACTATGCTAGGTGCTGATATTACAAATATATTTATTTATGTTAAGAGCATTTAAAAGTAGAGGAAAAAATGACCTTTCTTTAATATAATAAAAGTATCAATGTAAAACCAAGAGGCAGCATTATAAGAAATGGAGAAATATGAGAGGCTTTCCTGGTAAGATCAGTGATAAAGCAAGGATGTCCATAATCACCACTATTATTTAATATAGTTGTATATATTCTAGCTATAGACAGGGCAATGTGAGGAGATTTAGAGCCATGATTCAAGTATCAGAGTTTATGGTCGGTCTTTTTTGACTGCCTGGCCTCTATTGTTCACAGTAACTCACAGGTTTATAAATGGTTTTTGTATGAGGATGAGTGGCCCCATACCCAGGGTGGAGTTTCTCACAGAGCTCAGAAATTGTATATACAACAATCTGAACTTTTAACAAGTAGCCAAAGAAGTTAAAATAGACTTCCTCCTAAAATCAGTTAAACTGTTAACCAACAACCAATAGCTCTTAACTTCCTCTACAATCCAGTCTTTCTTACAGAGTTGACTCTTTAAGGTGATGTTTAAGCTCACTGTCTGTAGAGTCAGGTCAACTTGCTTTTTAAAGACTCAAGAGGCACGACTGTTCTGGAATTTTGTCTTCACCTAGCAGCCAATGCCTTATAATGTTATGGCATTCTTTAGGAAACTATTTTACATTGCCATTGGGTTATTTAGAAAAACTCCTCAGTTTGGCACAACTCCAGGAAGGAGGGGAGGGGGAAGCAGGCATCCTCCAGGGGTTAGAGCTCCATGTGCTTCAGTGTAGCCCTGAAGAAATGCCACCTGGCCTCAGGACGCACCAGACACCACCACTAGGACCCCAGCTTAGCACCAGGTAAGCTGCCAGAACACTACAGCCTTCAGCAGCACTATCCATCCCCCACTCCACCCCTCAACACAGCACTAGACATGAGGTGCAATGGGGATGGGAATTTGAAGATCTTCCCTGCCCCTTAATAGGTCTAATGGAAATTTGAAGACCTTCCCTGCTTTGAAATTAAACTCTGCTCCCAATAGGCTGAATGTAATCACATGAATTCTGTGATGGCAGGAGTTTGCTAAAGGGTGGAGCAAAGTCCACAGGAAGTTGGGAGTCAGAGCTAGAGAGATGGTGGAAGAGAGAGGAGCTCAGGCAAGGACATACAGAGGTTCATGCATAAATATTGATCTTATATTAGTTTGTGGGAAGGCTAAATGATACTGTGGCTCTCTGTTTTGTTATGGTTTATTAGCTTTTTTGCTACTTTGATGGAATCAACTTACTGGTTTGGGGATTCAGTTTTCTGGTGTCTAAATAAATGCTTTTCTTCTGTCCTCTATTTGGAGAGTTTGTTATATTTTGCAATTGATCACCATGTAGGACTATTTATAGTCACAGTCTTTATCATAATCTTGGGTGCTATAAATATTGCATTGGCACTACATTAGTGTCCCCTAGGGTCCTCAGGGTAACATCACTGCAGCACCAGGTAAATAGCCAGGGCCTACAGCCATTGGTACAAGAAGCCTGAGACAGAGCCCCTTCCACTCTGGGAGCAAAGATCAATGGTGACAGTGAAGACCAAAACACAAACTCAAAAGATGACAATAATGTCAAAACACCTATAGGCAAAACCCCAAAGAAAAATGGGAAATCGTCTCAAGCCCAGAAATAATTCATGGAAAAGCTCAAAAAAGAGCTTAAAAACAATATAAGAAAGGCAGAAGACAATTGGGAAAAGAAATTAGAGTGATGCAAGAGAATTATGGAAAAAAGACTCAACAGCTTGACAAACTGCTTAAAAAGTAGAATTGGCCAAATGAAAAAGGAGGTACAAAAATCCACTAAAGAAAGCAACCACTTGGGGCAGCTAGGTGGCACAGTGAGTAAGAGTGCCAGCCCTGGAGTTGGGATGACCTGGGATCAGTCCTGGCCTCAGAAAATGAGCACCCACACGTAAATAATGACTGGCCATGTAACTTTGAGCAAGTTACTTAACCCTAATTGCTTTGAAAAAAAAAAAAAGGAAAAAAAGCAATCACTTAAAAAGTACAATTGGCCAAATGGAAAAAGAAAGAATGATCAAGTGAATGCTAATGATTCTATCAGACATCATGAACCAATCAAACAAACCAATCAAAAGAATGAAAAAAACAGAAGAAAATGTAAAATACATCATGGGGAAAACAACTGACTTAGAAAATAGATCCAGGAGAGACATTTTCAGAATCCTTTGACTACCTAAAAGCCATAATCAAAAGGAGGACCTGAGAAATCATCTTCCAAGAAATTATCAAGGAAAATTGCCATGCTGTCCTGGAACAAGAGGACAAAATAGGCATTGAAAGAATCTACCAATCACCTCAGGAAAGAGATTGCAAAATAAAAACCCCAAGGAACATTATAGTCAAAATTCAGGACTATCAGGTCAAGGAAAAATTACTACAAGGGTCCAGAAAGAAACAATTTGAATATTGGGGAGTTACAATCAGGATCACACAGGATTTGGCAACTGCAACATTAAAGGATCGGAAGTCATGGAACATAACATTCTGGGGAGCAAAGGAGCTAGTGTTACAGTTTAAATCCAGGGATGCCAAAAACTGTTGAGGTGCAGACTTTGCCCACCCAAAAACTATTGCAGTTTCATGATGTGTTGTGGTGGGACCATGTCAAAAAATTCTAATCCAAGTACAGCCATTTATTGAGAATGACGCCTCTCATGAAGTAGGCTAAGTTCCAAGAGGAACCAGCAACTTTAGAGAAAGTAAGATGGATTTTTATAGAGTAAAGATACAATTACATAACAGAAATTTACATAGAATAGAGGAATATCATTAATATTAAAAAGGCAGGAGGAGTTTGTTAAGGGATTAGGTAATGGATGAGGGATCCCATTTATGGTTCAGTGGTTAAACATTCTGGTCATCCTGCCCTCCATCTGGCTAGCTATTGTGGCCCTATCTGGTTAAGACAGATAGTTAGGTATTGTGGTCCTGTCTCAGGCTAGATGGATGATGTGATTGTGATTGAATACAAGAACACATGTGTTTCTGTAGGAATGTGTCTGGGGGCAGTGACCAGGTAGAGGTACTAGCTGGGTCCCCATCACATGGACACACCTGCTGTTTCTGTGGGAACTAAGATTTCAGGGATACATCTGTTGTCACAGTGAGCAGTGAGGCATATGTGAAAAAGTTAGGACAGTGGTGGGGAAGGGGGGTAGGTAGGTGCAATGGGCCTGCTGTTCATAATGCCTATAATGAAGTTAGAATATTGGGGCTGGGGGAAGCTTTATTAGGGTTCCATTACTAGGACTACAACTAAAAACTACTTACCCAGCAAAATTAAGCATAATACATCCAGGAAAAAATGGTAATTGAACGAAATAGAAGGATTTCAAGCTTTCATAAGGAGAAGACCAGAACTAAACCAAAAATTGACCTCCAGCATTAAGAGAAACATATACAGGTTAAAAAGGGAAAAGAAAACATAAGTGATTCAATAGAGCTAAACTGTTTACATCCCTACATGGGGAGATGATACTTGTAACTCTTAAAAATTTTATCAGTGGGACGGCTAGGTGGTACAGTGAGTAGAGAGTACCAGCCCTAGAGTCAGGAGGACCTGAGTTCAAATGTGATCTCAGACACTTAACACTTACTAGCCATGTGACCTTGGGCAAATCACTTAACACCAATTGCCCTGCCCTCCCCCTCCAAAAAAAAAGTAAAATAATTATATCACTAATAGTACAGATAGAAGGAATACACATAGACAGAGGGTGTAAGTATAAGGTAAATTTGAGGGAATGATATAAAAAAATTAAGGAGGGAGAAAGAGGAGTATAATTGGCAGGAAGGAAGAGGTAGAATAAAATAAATTATTTCAAATGAAGAAGTGAGAAAGACCTATTAACAGTGTAGGAGAAGATGGGTGGGGGCAGAACAATGCACATTACTTGAACCTTACTCTCAACAGTAGTGGCTCAAAGAGGAAATAATATACATGATCAGTTGAATATAGAAATCTATCTTACCTGACCAAGAAGTAAGAGTGAAGGAGATTAAGTAAAAGTGGGGGATGAGGGGTGGGGAGGGGTACTGACAGAAGGGAAGGCAGATCAGGAGAGGTGATAGAAGCAAAACACTGGTGAGGTGGGAAAGGGCAAAAGGAGAGAGATAACAAATAGGAAGACAAATAGGATGGAGGGAATATACAGGTAGTAGTCATAACTGTGAATGTGGATGGAATGAACTCTCCCATAAAACAGAGTTGATAGTACAGTGGGTCAAAACCAGAATCCTACAATATGTTGCTTATAAGAAACACACTTAAAGCAGAGAGAGACATACAAATTAAAGGTAAGGGGCTGGAGCAGAATCTATTATATACTTCAGCTGGAGTAAAAAAAAAAGGGGGGGCGGTGGCTATCCTGATCTTAGAGAAAGTAAAAGCAAAAATAGACAATTTAAAAAGGTAAGGAAAGAAACTACATCTTGCTAAAAGGTACCATAGACAATAAAGCAATCCAATTAGAAGAGCAAGAAATAATCTGACTGTCAGATCTATGGGGAGGGGAAAAATTCACGACCAAATAAGAGATAGAGAGCATTGAGAAATGTAGAAGAGATCATTTGGTCATATTAAATTAGAAGCTTTTGTACAAACAAAACCAATGCAATGAAGATTAGAAGGAAAGCAGAAAGCTGGGAAACAATCTTTACAAGTGTCTCTAATAAAGGCCTCATTTCTCAAATATACAGAGAACTGAGTCAAATTTATGAGAATCCAAGCCATTCTCTAGTTGATAAATGGTCAAACAACAGGGCAGTTTCAGATGAAGAAATCAAAGCTATCTATAGGCATAAGAAGAAATGCTCTAAATCGCTTTTTATTAGAAAAATGCAAATTAAAACAACTCTGAAATGCCACTCACACCAATCAGATTGGCTAATATGACAAAAAAGGAAAATGATAAATGTTGGAGAAGATGTGGGGAAATTGGAACACTATAGCACTACTGGTGGAGTTGAGAACTGATCCAACTATTCTGGGGAGCAATTTGGAACTATGCCCAAAGGGCAACCAAACTGTGCATGCCCTTTGATCCAGCAATACCACTACTAGGTCTGTATCTGAAAAATAGCATAAAAAAGGGGAGGAACCTCCATGAGCAAAAACATTTATATCAGACCTCTTTGTGGTGGCAAAATACTGGAAATTGAGGGGATGCTCATCAACTGGGGAATGACTGAACAAGCTGTGGTATATGAAAGTAATGGAATACTATTGTGCTATAAGAAATTATAAATAGGCAGATTTCAGAAAAAAAACTGGAAAGACTTGTACAAACTGATACAAAATGAAATGAGGAGAAGCGGGAAAACATTGTGATAATCAACCTGCCTCAGCTCTTCTCAGCAACACAGTGATCCAAGACAAGTACAAAGGATGCCCAAAGAAAAATGCTAACCATATCCAGATAAAGAACTCATGTAGATCAAAGCATATTTTTCATTTACTTTATTCTTTCTTGGTTTTTTCCTTTTGATTTGTTTCTTCTTCCACAATTGTATGAATAGGGAAACATGGTAGCATATGTATCAACTATATCAAACTGCCTACCATTTTTGGAAGAGGGGAAGGAAGGAAGGGAGAAGAATTTGGAACTCAAAATCTTGTAAAAAACGAATGCTAATAGGGCAGCTAGGTGACACAGTGAATAGAGCATCAACGCTGGAGTCAGGAGGACCTGAGTTCAAATCCGGTCTCAGACACTTAACACTTACTAGTCATGTGACTTTGGGCAAGTCGCTTAACCCCAATTGCCCTCCAAAAAGCAAAAAAATAAAAATAAAAATGAATGCTAAAAATTTTCTTAATATGTAATTGTGGGAAAAAATAAAATACTATTTAGAACACACCTACACAACTTGGCAATAGGTAGTGGCCAAAGTTAGAATAGGCTAAACTTCAGGCCACAGATAGATTTTAGCAGCTGACTTTCCAAATAAAGGTATAATTAATGACTAAACTATCTTGTAAATAAACCATATTTTGAAAAGGAAAATTTCAATTAATATCACTCAGTTACACTTATTACTTTAGAGCTTTATCATGAAATCACATTAATGTTTTAAAAATTATTTTGCTAAGCAAAGTTTTAATACATTTTTCAGGTTTTCTTACTATTTACATTTAGTTAATGGGACATGTTATACTTTTTGTCAACAATCAGTTTATTGTACTCTGGAATCATGTTTGAAATTGATTTCTTTAGAAATCTGAAAACTAACCTTAGTAGATGCTTCATTTTCTGAGTTTATTTTCTTGAAAAACCATTGTTCCCCACTGAAATTTTCTACAATCTGGATGCTTTAATTTGTTTTCTATTGGTGTCCAATTTGCTTAAGTCAGGATGCTTTGATTCAAAATGGGGATGAATATTGTATTTCTTCAGAGCAGCTATTACTTCTCCGCAAACAAGGCACAATATTTTGTCTCTGGTGTAAGTAAACAAGTATCTATTTGTCCACTCCAGATTAAACACTTCACATTCTGATTCAATCTGCCATTTCTTTTTATCACCCATCTTACAAAGTCACCCCCAAAACTTTAATGTTAGAACCAAAAAATCTGCACAGCGACTGCTCACATACAAAGAAATCCTGAACTGAGTTTTTGACCTTGGGAAAGAACTTCAGACATTCACGTAACTCAGAGGGTGGCCCTGCAGCCAGAGTGGGAAGAAGTCCTCACGTTGTTGCTGCTCATCACATAGGGGGTATCAGCACTCACTTTGTCACTGTTCAATGCTAATAATGACTGAAAACACAGGGAAAAGATACAACTCTCGTGCCTCCCAGACTAGAGACAGACTGAGATGGTTGGTTGCTGTGGGTCACTTTACAAGGAGAGAGCGCACAGTGGCAACCTAACCACCAAGTTACATGAGGGACACAAAAGTGACTAGTGGAAGGTGGGTTAAGTGGGGCAGAGACAAAGCACTCATTGTATCTTTACTTTGTTTTACAGCCTCTACATTTTTCCGAGGCTGCCAAAATCCTTTGGTGGGCCACAAGCAGTCTGAGGGCCTCATGTTGTGTAGGCCTGTCCTAGATGCAAACTTTTAGATCACAAACCACTTCATTGTTAGGACTGCCTATTTGTACTCCTTGATTCAAAAGTCTCCTTTCTCCAATTCCTCTTTAACAAAATTATCTTCCTAAAGCACTGGTTTGATAAGGTCAGTCCATTTCTCAAAAAGTTTTCATGCAAGAGGGAAATGGGAAATTGGGAAAGAATTTTCACAACCTATGTCTCTGATAAAGGACTCATTTCTAAAATTTAGAGAGAATTGAGTTAAATCTAAATTGATAAATGGTCAAAGGATATGAACAGACAATTTTCAGAGAAAAAAATTAAAGATATCTATAAGCATATGAAGAAATGCTCTAAATCACTATTGATTAGAGAAATGCAAATCAAAACAACTCTGAGATACCACATCTCTCCAGTCAAATTGGCTAAGATGACAAAACAAGAAAATGACAAATGCTGGAGAGGATGTGGGCAAACTGGAACAGAAATGCAATTGCTGGTGGAGTTGTGAACTTATCCAACCATTCTGTAGAGCAATCTGGAATTATGCCCAAAGGGCTATAAATAATTTCATACCCTTTGACCCAACAATACCACTTCTAGGGTTATATCCCAAAGAGATCATAGAAGTGGGAGGAAGACCCATATGTACAAAAATATTTATAGCAGCCCTTTTTGTAGTTACAAAGAATTGGAAACTAAAGGGGTGCCCATCAATTGGGGAATGGCTAAACAAGTTGTGGTATATGAATGTAATGGAATATTATTGTGCTATAAGAAACGAGGAGGAGAAGGATTTCATATTTACCTGGAGAGGCTTATACAAACTGATGCTGAGTGAGAAGAGTAGAATCAGAAGAAATCTGTATACAATCACAGACACATCATATGTGTGATGATCAACTATGACAGACTGGACTCTTTTCAGCAATGCAGTGATATGTCAATCCCGAAAAACTCAAGAAAGAGAGAAATGTGATATCCAGAGATGTAACTAGAAAGAACTGAGCCTGAATCCTGATGGAAGCAAACTAATTGATCTTTTTCTTTTCATTGTTCAGTTTTATTTCTTCTTTGTCATTCTCCATCCCACCTAGTAAAATACGCCCTTGTAATTCGACCAATCTCTAATATGAATGTATTTACAGATCCTATACTGGACTATATGTGGTCGTGGGGGGTGGGGGGAGGGAAGCAAAAGAAATCTGAAAATCAAGGAACTATGGAATTGAATCTTGTTAACTGAAACTAACTAATAAATTAATTTTTAAAAAAGTTTTCATGATTCCCTATTACCTTTAAGTCAAAGCACAAACTTTTTAGCTTGGTATTTAAAGCCCTTCTCAATCCAGCTCAGTCTTTTTCATATTATTTCATACTACTTATTTCATACTATTCTTCTTCATTCACTCTAGATTCTAGCCAAATTAGAATAATTGTGGTTCCCTAAGCTTAGCATTCCATCTCCTTCCTCCTCAACTTTGCTGGCTCAGATCCATGGAATTCATTGTTTCCTCACCTTCACTTCATAGAATCCTTCCCTTCCTTCAAGGTTCATTTCAAATGGCACTTTCTACAGAGTGCCTTGTTCAAGTTATCTCTCTCCAATTTATATGGTATTTACTTCTCTCTGTAAATGCTGTTGCTCTTCTAGTAGAACCTAATCTCCTTTAAGGCAGGAACTATATTTTCATTCTGTCTTTGAATCTCCAATACCTAGAACAGACCCTTAAAGGTAGCATGCACTTAATAAGAGCTTGTTGAAATGAACCAAGTTATATTTGGTCTGTCTCTATTCATTTTTTTTCTTTTTTTTAAAGCAATTGGGAATAAGTAACTTGCTCAAGGTTACACGGCTAGTCATTATTTATGTGTGGGTGCTCATTTTCTGAGGCCGGTTTCGATACCAGGTCATCCCAACTCCGAGGCTGGTGCTCTTACTCACTGCACCACCTAGCTGCCCCTATCTCTATTCATTCTAACTGTGACCTATTCAATGCTGTTTACCTAACTATTTCTGATACAGAGAGATCACACAGTTTCTAAGGCTTTACCTTACAAATTACTGGTCTGCATCAGTGGAAGGAGTTTCCATGCTGGGAGCTCTCCATATTCATGAAATCACAAATTTAAACATCAATCCCCAAATATGGGTAGGAGATGGGTCAGGAAACAAACAAAGAAATTAACACAGAATAAAGCATCAAAAATGTCTGCTGCCTCCACACAAATTTCAAACAATGTGAAAGGGAGCTCCAAACAACTTCTGGAGCCACAGCACCCACAGAACAGCACAGAGAAGCTAACCTCCTGCTGAGGACAGCCCAGCAGCCCTGCAGGGAGCAGCCAGCGCAGCGCTCTGAGAGCAGGAAGCACAGCGCGCTGGGAACCGACTGTGCAGCCCGCAGAGCCGAGCCCAGGTCCGTGGTTTTAGCCCCAGGGTGGCCGGGCCTTCAGCCAGCTGGTGGAACCCCAGAACACCAGCAATTGTGGCGATTCCGGAATTATCAGCACAGATATATGCCTAGGACAAAGTGAGAGGTTAGTGCCCTATGGACTTTGGGACCAGTATTTGGGGAACACATGGCTTCCTCCCCTGGGGGCAAAAAGCTGCTGAAGAAACAGCTGCACAGAAGCCATTTTGCAGCTTCAGTAGTGGCTCTAGCCCCTGGTCTGCAAACTGTAGGAAGATCCAGCAATCAGTCTGGGGGTTAATCGCTTTTGCTTTAAACTGCCTGGATCTGGACTGTGGTCTGGGGGGAAGTTTGGGGTGGGTATCCAACTTGCCAGAGTGGGTGGAGGCCTTACAGAGGCCACCCAACTGGCGGAAGTTGTGAAGACCCCACGTTTGGGCGGAAGCTCCCCTGTCTGGTGGCAGAGTCCTACTGTGGCAACAAGCCCAAAAATCAAGTAATTAAGTGGCAATATGCCTAGGCAAACGAAACAAAATTAACAGAAAAGTTCAACATTAGACTCCTATTTTAGGGGCAAAGAGGCTCAAAGCATGGAGGAGGACTGTGAGATCAGAACTCCTGCACCAAAAACCCCAAATGAAAATACAAGCTGGCTACAGGCCATAGAGGACCTTCAGAGGCAGATAAGAGAAGTGGGGGAAAATTTGGGAAGAGAAATGAAAAAGATGCAAGAAAAGTATGAAATGACAGTCAACAGCCTGACTGAGGAAAATAACACCTTAAAAATTAGACTAACTCAAATGGCAAAAGAGGCTCAGAAAGACAATTAGGAGAAAAATGCCTTAAAAAGTCAAATTTGCCAGATGGAAAAAGAATCTCAAAAGCTCACTGAGGAGATTCATTCCTTCAGAGTTAGACTGGAGCAAATGGAAGCTAGTGACTTTATGAGAAATCAAGATACTATTAAACAGATCCAAACAAATGAAAGAATAGAAGGCAATGTGAAATATCTCATGGGAAAAACCACTGACCTGGAAAATAGATCCAGGAGAGACAATTTAAAAATTATTGGACTACCTGAAAGCCATGATCAAAGAAAGAACCTAGAAATCACCCTTCAAGAAATTCTCAAGGAAAATTGCCCTGATGTTTTAGACCCAGAGGGCAAAATAGAGGTTGAAAGAATCCACAGATCACCTCCTGAAAAAGATCCCAAAAAGAAAACTCCCAGGAATATTATAGCCAGGTTCCAGAATCCCCAGATCAAGAAGAAAATACTACAAGCAGCCAGGAAGAAACAATTTCAATATTGTGGAAACACAATCAGAATAGCACAGGACCTGGCAGCTTCTACATTGAGGGATAGAAGGGTATGGAATATGATATTCCAGAGGGCAAAAGAGCTGGGAATGAAGCCAAGGGTCACCTCCCCAGCAAAACTGAGTATCTTGTTTCAGGGGAAAATATGGTCATTCAGTGGAATAGAGGACTTCCAAGCATTCTTGATGAAAAAACCAGAGTTGAATAGAAAATTTGACATTCAGACACAAGAAGCAACAGATGCTTGAGAAGGTAATCAAGGAAAAGAAATCAAAAGGAACTTATCAAAGTTGGACTATTTACAGTCCTACATGGAAAAACAATAACTGTGTTTGATGAAACCTTTCTCATTATGAAAATAATTGAAGAAGGGTACATGGCATATGTCCACAGGTATACATGGATAGAGGGCACAGGTTGAATTTGATGGAAAGGGATGATTATTTTTTTTTTTTGGAGGGCAATTGGGGTTGGGTGACTTGCCCAGGTTCATGTGGCTGGGTTTTTGTTTGTGTGTTGGGTGTCTGGGGCCGGATCCGAGCTCGGGTCCTTCTGGCTCCAGGGCTGGCTCTCTGCTCACTGCGCCACCTAGCCGCCCCAAGGAAGGGATGATTCTTAAGGGGTGAAGTCAAGAGGTGAGAGAGGAAAGTGGCAAGAGGAGATGGAGAGAGACAGGTAGGGCAAACTATCTCATGTAGAAGAGGCAAGGGGAAGTAGTTGCAGGGGAGGGGAAGAACAGGAAGGCAAAAAGGCAAAAGCATATTCTCATTGAAGTTGGCTCAAGGAGAGAATCACATACATACTAAATGGAATATCTTACCCTCACTCACTCTCCTGAGTAGGGGAAAGGGGGATGAGAGGGGGGATGATGAAGGGGAGGGCATTCTGGGGAGAGGGGAGGTTAGAAGTACCCACTATCAAAGAGGGACAGGATCAAAGTAGGGAATGGACCAGGTGGGAGGTGAGACAGGTGGGAGGGAAATATAAGCAGTCTTTTACAATATATCTACTATGGTAATGTTTTGCATAGATATACATGTACAACACATACTGAATTGCTTATCTTCTCAGAGGGAGTGGGTGACAAGGGAGAAAGGGAATGGATCTGAAAATTGAAGTTTTAAAATTAAATGTTTCATAAGATGTCCAGGCAGTGGGGCTCAGAGATTCACCTTGCCTTAATGGCAAAGTCGAAGGGGGTATGGGAAAAGATATGGGAGAGAGCAGATTGGATGAGGGGATATCTAGTGGGACTGCTATTCTGGGGTGGTGGGTAGGGAAAAAATAGGGGAAAAATGTAACTCATAATCTGGTGGAAATGAATGATGTAAACCAGAAGTTAATAAAGCATTTGTTTAATTAAAAAAATAAATAAATAAACAAAAAAAATGTCTACTGCTTGAAGTTATAGGTAGGAATAACATTCAGAATTAACTCCTCAAAAGAAATTTGGAAGCATAGGACTGTAGATTACCAGTTGAAAAGAATAGTAGGGGTTACTTAATCCAATTACTCCATGTACAGATGTGAAAACTAGGGCCCAAAAAAGTTAAATTACTTATCCAAGTGGTCGCACTGGTAGTAAATGGCATAACTAAGATTAAACGCAGGTCCTCTGAATCCAAATCCAATAGAACCAGACCCAACATAGGTTGCTCTCTAAAACTGACACGATGACCTTTTGAGTAAAGTTGGGTTTAATTTTTTTGTTAGTATGAAGGAACATGTCTCAAAGGTTTGTTTTCCCTGAAAAGTCAAAGTTTTAGCCCAACTTTCATTCTGGATGAAGCAAAATATTCATTGAATACAATCTGTTTTTCTTGAAGCACCAGGCTGGCACAATGCTGTAGAATGAGTTCTGCTTTTGGAGTCAGAAGACCTGCCTTGAAATCTTGGATTTGTTATTTGCTATCTGTGTGACCTCGGAATGATCACTTAATGTCTCTAGGCCTCTGTCTCATCAGTCAGGTGAGGGGAGCTGACAAGATGGTTGCTAAGGCTCCTTCTAGCTCTAAACCCAGGATCTTATCATCTACAGTGGGGGGAGGAGGGGGAAGAAGGGAAGGAAGGAATTTTAAAACTCCATTATTCCCTCCCTCTTGGTTTTTAGGATACACTTTAATTGCTAAATAAGTAAAATGCCAGTTTGATGTTGAGAAGACAGACAAGTACCAACTTGAGAATTATGTTGCCAGAAAAAAAAGGGGGGATATGCTTTTTTTAAGTATGTGGGCAAAATGAAAAAAGGAAAACAGTGACTGAATATAAGTAGTGATCCTAAAGCTGATTTTATATCTGTGAAGTTGTAGTCAAGGAAGATTTGTGTTCTGACTGATCTCCATTCTGCTCCCTTGCTTTGCGGTACCAGGGATGCCTACAGAGCTCAGTATGCAGAACTCTGTTCTGTCTGCTCTATGCTTTTTCTGACCTACCAACAGGATACAGATAGGCTCCTTCTTCGGGAATATGGTGGGTGAGGGGGTAGATAATGATATTTCTATAAATGGTTGTATCTCATTGGGGGTGGAACCTCTGTCTAATAGGCTAGATCTGCTTCTTGGCTGAATTTCTAAAAGACAAGAATGTTATTCCACCCAAGTCTATCTACAGTTCTTTGTTTCTCTTTTTCCATGTGCGCGTACCTCTTTACACGAGGCAGTTTGTTGTAATGGTTAGAAAGCTGGCCTCAGAGGAGAATGTTCTTCATTATTGTTCATTCATTTAAGTTGTGTCCAACTCTTCATGGCCCCATTTTGGGATTTTCTTGGCAAAGGTATTGGAGTGGTTCACCATTTCCTTCTCCAGTTCATTTTACAGATGAGGAACAGAGGCAAACAAGATTAAGTGAATTGCCCAGGGTCACACAGTTAGTGAGTATCTGGGGTCAGATTTGAACTCAGGAAGATAAGTCTTCCTGATTCTAAACCTAGTGCTCTATCCACTGTGCCACCTAGATTCAAGTTCCATTTCTGATATGCACTGGCTATATGACCCTGGTCCAGTCACTTAACCTCTCATACTCTAGTCTGTTCTCTAGGCATTAAGGCAAGGTCACAGGTATTATTTTTATCTTTTTTTTTGAGGGGGTAGGGCAGGGCAATTGCGGTTAAGTGGCTTGCCCAAGGTCACATAGCTAGTAAGTGTTAAGTGTCTGGGGCCACATTTGAATTCAGATCCTCCTTATTCACTGCACCATCTAGCAGCCCCAGTCACAGGTATTTTTAAGTTTGTACTATGTGCCAGCCACTGAGTTAAATGCTATGGCTACAAATACAAACTTAAAAAAAAGAGCTCCTGCCTTTAAGGAGTTTACATTCTAATGAAAGAAGACAATCTATAAAAGGGAGCCAAAAAAAAAAAAAAACCAGGAATCATGTTCCCTTAAAGAAGATGGAATTAGGGTAAGTAATTTACATGGGGCCATGGTGTTGAAATTCAGAAAGTTAAAACCACACCTGGGAAGGAATGAAGGTTGTCCAGTCCAAGTCCCTCCACAAAATGGGGATACTAGAAGGAATTCACCAATGGGAGGTGACTGGCATAGCAAAGAGATGTTCCAGGATATGATATCACCTGAGGAATAGTGACAATGTTCAGAATATAAGGAAAAGGGCCACAAGGGGGATGAAGGTTAAGCATTCTGGGCTCCTGCACAAAATGGAGGGCCCAGGAGGAACTCACCAAGGGGAAAGGGGGGGGGTCTCTAAGTCTCTAAGACAATGAGCCTTGGATGAGGTATAAACCAGCTTTAGAAGAGGGAGTTTTCTTCACCAGAGAGTTCTCTATACCAATGAAACCATGTCTACCCTTTTATTGCTGCCCCTCCCCCTACACCACCCTCTATCTCTCTTTCCCTTGATTGACTTTTGCCTCTTTTCAGTCACACATGCAGTCTTCTATGTTTGAAACATAGTTCCTCCTTATCTATTTAGAATCCTTATTATTTCAAGGTTTAGTCCAGGTAAGCTTTTCTTGATCATTCTCATTAGTGATTATTCCTTGAAATTACACTATATTTATCTTTGTGTTTAGGATCACAGATTTAGGTTTTGAAGGAGCCTTAGAGATCATCTGGCCTAATACCTTCATTTTTACAGATGAGATTAAGTGACTTGACCAAGGAAACACAGGTATTAAGTGGGAGATCTGGGACTTAAACCCATATCTTTTAGATTCCAGACACATTATTCATCCCACTGCACTATGTTGCCTCATGTTTTACCCCTTAGTACAGTGGTTCTCAAACTTTTTGGTCTTTGGTCCTTTAAAATTATTGGTTCTCTTAAAAATTATTGAGGTCCTACATTGTGACCTTGGGCAAGTCACTTAGCCCCAACTGCCCCCCAAAAAAGCAAAAAAAAAGTATTGAGGTCCCCAAAGAGTTTTTGTTTATATAAGCTATGTCTAACCACCTTTGCCATGTTAGAAGTTAAAATGAATGGATTTCTAAAATATTTATTTAAAATAAATAATATGTTATTATATGTTAACATAAAGAGCATACTTTCCATGAAAAAGGGACTTATTTTCTAAAAGAAAAATTAGAATAGAAATGTTATATATATTTTTATAATTTTCTTTAATATCTGGCTTAATAAAGACAGCTGGGTTCTCATATCTACTTCTGTATTCAATCTGTTGCAGTATGTTGTTTACATAGAAATATATGAGGAAAATATGGCTTCACAAAAAACACAGTTGAGGGGTGGCTAGGCAGCACAGTGAATAGAGCACCAGCCCTGTAGTCAGGAGGACCTGAGTTCAAATCCAGCCTCAGACACTTAATACTTACTAGCATGTGACCTTGGGCAAGTGACTTAACCCCAATTTCCCTGCCTTCCCATCTCCAAAAAGCAAAAAACAAAAACAAAAAACTCTAAATTTAAAATGTTTTTATTTATGTGTCCCTTAATTTTTCCTCTCAGCCCCATGAGCCAATGACCTTTGACTGAGAAAGCTTTTCCAATCCTTTTTTAAGAGGTCAATGGGGCTGGGTGGGGTTAAATTTGAAAAGTTAAGGAGCACAGTTTGGGTTTTGCTACAGGCAAAGAATACCTAGGAAATAGGTAATATCAAGAATACCTAGGGGGGCGGCTAGGTGGCGCAGTGAGTAGAGCACCGGCCCTGGAGTCAGAAGGACCTGAGTTTGGATCCTGCCTCAGATACTTAACACACACAAACAAAAACCTAGCTGTGTGACCTTGGGCAAGTTACTTAACACCAATTGCCCTCAAAAAAAAAAAAGAATACCTAGGAAAAGATCTGAGCAAGTTTTCATCGTGGAATGGAAGAATAAGCCTTTTTATTCCTTGCCCACACCCTTGGAAGGACTCAATAGGTCTTACTGATCATGATGAGGGATGTTGCTAGGGCTGATCTCAGAACAGCTCTTTCATGTGTGAATACTTCAGCATTTAGATTGAACTGTTAACATATCCTAAAGTCAAAATATGCAAAACCCACAGAGAGCCAAGCAGAGGGATAGAATTCATAAGCAAATTTTTTCCTTGTGAAACAATGTAAATCAGAGATTAAAAAATAAAAAAATCCTCAATAGAGAAAAATGACATGTCTAGGAGACTGCAGTACATAACTTTGTAGCACTATTACTGTCTCCAGCGCCTGCACTTTCAGATTCAACTCCTGTAGAGAATTAATTATGCATGTTATATATTGAGTTTTTCCCTGCTTGCAATTCAGGGCTGAGATTTTTCCATGCAAAGTGGATTAAAAAGCCAAGGACACATCATGGTATGAGTTAGGACACTGAGTACTATGTAGTTTGTGCCTGTCAATTTCTACTCCTTTTAGTCTGAATGATTGCTATTGACCATCTCCATTTGGTGTAAATAACCATGTCGAAAAAGAGGGAACAAACATAGATTGCTAAGAGTTCAGAAGGAAAAAAAATGCCACACACTTAAAAGATGGCACCTATGTTCTGTTGCCATGGGAACAGTGCTGCAAGAGAGGATTGTAGCCTATAATGCAAGACAGAAACCAAGTGAATGTGTAAAGAATTGCTTTTCTGTAGAAAAAATATTTAAAATCATTTTGAAACCATCCCATTTGGTTGATGTTTCTTGAAGCAAAACACAAATACAAATACATATCCTTGTCCCTCAGATAGTTCTTGATCTGTGTGTCCTCATAGATCATGGAAATTGCACGGCTCCTTGATATTGCAAAACCATGCAGTGAGATGTGGTAAAACAGATACAGTTCCTAATGAGTCAGGAACGGTGCCTCTTTCTGCTTGTTTATAGACCTTTGCTCGACATTGTATGTGATTGCAGTTTATAGTTCCCTCCAAGGGAAAACTGATATTTAGCTCAATTGTTCAAATAGAGTATTAACCTAGAAATCTATGCTTGAACATTACACGCTTGGCTGTATCTGTCACAAAAGAACATGCATTTTCAGAAAGAGTACTTTCTCCAAAATTCTTTCTGCCTTACACATAATTTAAGTACACATCCGAACCTTATGGAAAGGTTTACCTATCTGATTTGTCATTATCTTATTATGACGGAGCTGCAACTTGTAAACGGAGTAGAAAGAACACCAACCTATAAGGCAAAAGACCTGGGTAATAATCCTGGCTTTCCCCTTTGACCTTAACAGCTTCCATGGGGAGAGGGAGGAGGCATTTAAAGACCTTCACAGTTTGTCTCCTTCCTATATTTCTAGCCTGATTTCATGTGTCTCCCCTAAACTGCTTTACATACCAGGCAAAATGGCCTGCTTGAAATTGATCATAAAGGATATCCCATCTTCTACCTTACTACTCAAACTACGCTCCATGCTTAGAAAGCTCTCCTTCCTCATCTCCACTGTTTGTAATTCCTAGTTACCTTTTAGGCTCATATTAAGTATCATCTCTTACATAAGGCCTTTCTTAACTGGGAATGCTCTCCTCCACTTCCCAGAATTATTCTATGTATTTTGTGTGTAGTTATCTGTGTACCTGTTTCTTTAATCAATCAATAAGTCAATCAATATAGATTTATTAAGTGCCTACTATATACCAGGCACTGTCCTAAACTTGGGAGATGATGAAAAGAAGCAAAAGACAGTCCCTCCCTTCAAGGACCTTACAAACTAATGCATGTAATGTAATGGAGGAGACAACATGCAAACAAATATATACAAAGCCAACTACGTACAGGATAAATAAGATATAATTTAAAAAGGAAAGACACTGGAATTAAGAGGGGTTAGAGAAGGCTTCCTGTAGAAGCTGGAATTTTAGTTTGTACTTAAAGGAAACTAGGGAGGTCAGTAGTTAGAGTGAAGGAGGAAGAGTGTCCATAGTGTTTATTAAGTACCTATTATGTGTAAAGCTCTGTGGTTAAAAGAACAAAAAAATGAAATAATCCCTATTCTTAAAGAGCTTTCACTCTTACATTTCATCCCAGGAGAATGTAAACTCCTTAGAAGCAACGACATTTTTTTACCCCCAGTCACCAGCACAGGGTAGGTACTTAATAAATATTTGCTGAATTTAATTTCCTCCTTTATAAAATAAGGATCATAGTACCAGCCCAATCTGCTTCCCAGGATTGTTGTGAGGCTGAAATGAGTTTGAACAAGTACAAATGCTTCAGAGAAAAAAAATTGTAAGATTGCTTGATGGTGTTGTCATCATTATTTCTCTGTCACCTCTGCCTCTCAACAACACTGTATAGTTATGCCAATGGGCTGCAGGTCTAGTTAATTCAATTTTATGTAAAAAGACATCATTTGAATCTCTCTTACTCTTTTTGATGAGAAGTTACCACTGCAAAGTATAACTCTGAATTGCAGTTTCCTATGTCATTTAGTAACATAGTGACCACTTTTTCCCAAGTTTCTGCTACAACTGATATTAAAAAGTAATGAATGCTCTTGGCAATTTATTTGGTTTCCTGCTCCCTCTTTGCTACAGAGCAATTCCGAGTTTCAGTTAAGTCTTTGTTTCTTGCTGTCAAAGAGATTATTAATTTTTTAAATTGTATTGATCCTTTTTTGTTTTTTATGCCATAGTCATTTCCTGATCTCCCTCTCCCCCCAACAGACATCAAAGTGAGTCTTTGAACCCTCTTTTGTAAAAAACATAGACAGAGATAGATAGATAGAGAGAGAGAGAGAGAGAGAGAGAGAGAGAGAGAGAGAGAGACAGATAGAAAGATAAAAATAAAACAAAACTAACTGACTCAGCAACTGTATCTGGCAGGGTATGCAACATTTCATAGCGGTAGTTCCCACTGCTTGGTTCTCTGCTGAGAAAAGAAAGGAATCTTTCATCATCTACTCTAGGATATTCATTTTATAGAGTAGTAAATGCACTATAAACAGGGCAGTACTATGTTCTCATAGTTGGAATAAGGAACTAGGTAGAATTCAGTCTCTAAGTTGTCAACAGATGGTGTATTTCTCCTTTATAACAAAGACATAATAAAGCAATATGAACTCACACATTGGTCATGTATGAAAATGTATGCCTCAATCTGCACTCCTAGTCCAGCATCTCTTGTTCATCGTTTGTCTTCTGGGGCTGTGGCTATATACTTCATTGCATTGGCCAGAGTTCTCAAGTCTTTCAAAGTTGCTTTTCTTTCCAATGTGGCTGTCATTGTATGCATTGTTCTTCTAGTACTGGTCACTTCATTCTGCATTAGTTCATATAAGTATTTCCAGTTTCCTCTGAAACCTTCCCTTTCATCATTTCTAATAATATAATAATATTTCATTATATTCATAGATCATAATTTGTTCTCTTCCTACAGTTGATGAGCCCTTCTCCTTAATTTCCAGGTTTTGCTAGAACAAAAAGCACCTCTATGAATATTCTCATATACATACTTCCTTTTCTATTTTCTTTGATTTCACTGGGGCACAGGCCAAGTAGTTATACTTCTGGGTCAAACAGTATGCAATATTTAGTGACTGGCGATATAGTTCCCAATTGTTTCTCAGAATGGCTAAACCAGTTCATAGTGCTACCTATAGATTAGTGTGCCTACCCTCCCAAATTACCTCCAACAAATGCTATTTTCCTTTTTTGTTATTTTTGTTAATCTGATTATGTGGAGTGTGTGAAGGAACATCAGTGCTATTCTAATTTGTATTTCTCTTATTACAAGTGATATGGAATAGCTTTCATATGAATATTGTTAGCTTTTTTTTCTTTTGAGAATTGCTTGTTTGTATCCTTTGACCATTTATAGGTTGGGGAATGACTCTTGTTCCTAATACACAAGGTATTACAAAAGTATTAATTCAGTTTTAGACTATAAAAGTTTAAATATAGGAGACCCTGTATTGGAAGCTGTTTTCTATATATCTTGCATAGCAGACTTTTATTAGAAAATGTTGTTACAAATATTTTTTTCAATTAACAATCCCCCTCTAATTTTAACTGCACTGATTCTGTTTGCACAAAAACTTCTAAATTTTATAGAATCAAAATTGGACATTTCACTTCTTATGATCTTCTCTGTGCTTTGTTTGGTCAAGACCTTTTCCCCTATCCATTGTCTCAAAAAGTATTTCCTACTCTACTACTCTAATTTATTTATGATGTGATTTATTAGATTCATTAGATCTAGGTCATGTTTCCACTCCAAAGTTTGTGATATAAGATGTTTGTTTAAACTTAATTTCTGCCAGCCTACTTTACAGTTTTTCCTCAGTTCTTGTTGAATAAATGAGTCCTTATGGAAGAAGCTGAGGTCCTTAAATTTATCAAACCATATGCCACTGTATTTATTTACTTATCTGTTTTATGTGCCTAATCTGTTCCAATCATCAATTTTTCTATTTTTTTAACCTACCAAATAATTTTGATAATTACTGCTCTGTGGTATACTGCTTTGAGATCTGCTAGTGCTAGGCTTCCTAAACCCACTTCTTTATTTCATTTATTTTGAGGTCCTTGACCTTTTATTCCTTCAGGTGAGGTTTGTTATTAGTTTTTCTAGTTCTATAAGTAACCTTTTGGTAGTTTTATCAGTGTGGCATTAAAAAGGTAAATTATTTAGGTAATATTGTCATTTTTATTATATTGACATGGCCCAACCATGAACAATTAATGTCTCTCAATTACTTAATTTTGTCTTTGTTTTGTATTTGCATCTATGTTATTCCTATATTTTTGATATGTGGGTTCCCAAATATTATATACATCCTGTAGTTTTTTTAATGGCACTTCTCTTACTATTTTTTTCTTACTGAGCTCTGTTGGTAACAAACACAGAGCCTGATGAGTTGTGTGGGTTTGTTTACTAAAGTTATTATTTCAATTCATTTTAGTTTAACCCCTGGAGTTCTCTAAGTAGACCATCATATCATCTGCAAAAAGTGACAATACTATTTCTTCTTTAACTATACTTATCTCCTTGATTTTTTGAGTCATTGTTGTAGTCAATTTGTAGCAGTAGCACTAATCACATAACCATTAAATTCAGGGGGAAAATATAGACTGATGACTTCTCTAGTTCATTTGGACCCTCCACATACAAGGAGGTAGAAATTAACTTGCCTTACTTGCCCATCAAAGTGTTCCATCCTCCAAATTTACTTACTTTTTTGCTTCAGCCAAAGCCCTCATCTTCTCAGGATCTTTGATCTCAGGAGGAAAGAAATGTATTCAAGTAATTCGCATTAAATCACAAATGTATGATAACTCTATAACTCTTTTAGAAGTATATTTTGTTGGGGGTGAAGGATGTTTGACATATTTTTCCAGTTTTTTTAATTTTTAAAATAAATTTATTTTAATTTCTTTTGTTTTTATATTACCTACCATTCCCAATATATGCTCAACCCCAAGAGCCATTCCTTATAACAATGAATAAAAAAGAGGAAAGTTCAGCAAAATCAGCAGGAACATTGAATAAGTCATATATTCTACAATGTCCTCCATCCCCCTCTGCAAAAAAAAAAAAAAAAGCACCATCTTACATCTCTTCTCATATCCTCCTGCTGCAATATAAGCTCCTTGAGGGAGGAAACTCTTTCCTTTTTGCCTTTATATCCCTACCACCTAGAACATTAGTGCCTACACTGAATAAATGCTTGTTGAATTAAACTGAGTTGAATTAACTAGCCTAGCTAAGCTCAGAGAGGCCCTTTACCTGATTGGCTACAGGATTACCAGTTTTTCAGGTACTCTCAAAGCCTATTCATTAAATTGTAGAGGAACTGCAGTCAGTACAAACAAAGCACTCACAAGTATTGAAGGAAGTGCCTAGCACAGTGAAATAAAAACAATAAGTACTTAATGGTAATAATAATATCACATATGAATAAATGAAATGAATGAAAAAGCATTTAACTGATTACTATGTACAAGACTCTGTGCCAAGCATTGAGGACACAAAAACAAAATGTATAGATAAAGGAAAGTAGAGGCCAGGGAAGGGAGTTTTGATCTGGGGAATCACAAGACTTAAGAGTTGTTGTTTAGGAAAAGTCATCAAGTGTGGAAATGACCTTGGGATCTTGAAAGCTATATATGCCAGCAGGAAGCAAGCTTTGGCAGGTTCTACAGAGCTGAAACATCTACAAAGATCATCCTAGTGATATTCTGTGTGTCTGCTGTCTGTGACCCACCCTAAGTAAACTGGGAAAGGCTTATCATCATGTTGGCCCCTAAGTGATGAGTTGTTTGACCACATCAGCTCACAACAATCATCTACGAAGATAGCATTTTCCCTCTGTGTCAATGGAGGAAGAATTCACTCAGACAAAATTACTTATTATTAAGTTTTGAAGTATTGCTCCCTTAAATATGTGTAGATTTGAGTTGCATCTTAATCCTTATATCCCAGATGTAGATGGAAAAAGACAAAACTATGAATGGGTGGCCTGGGAGTTTGTTTTTGTGTGAAGGGGTTCTGTGTGTGTGTGTGTGTGTGTGTGTGTGTGTGTGTTTGAGGCAATCGGGGTTCAGTGACTTGCCCAGGGTCACACAGTAAGTGTCTGAGGCCAGATTTGAGCTCAGGTCCTCCTGACTACAGGGTCAGTGCTCTATCCACTGTAAGTAGCTGCCCCCCACTCCTATCTTCTTAATTAAACAGTACCTAAATAGGCTTTGAGAATGCCAAACTAATGGGCATTCTAAACTGATACTTTATTGCAATACAGAATAAAGACCAGGAGTTTGAAATTACTTTGATGATAGCAAAGCTAACAATAATGAACATCATAGACTCTGTTTTGCCACTATGTATCATAGTGCTGTGAGTTCACATTTTACAATCTCATAAGCATTGTTCTTTCTGCAATCACCATAATTGAAAGTTTCTCTAAGTCAGGAGTTCCTAATCAATCCTTAACGATGAATAAATAGCTTTCAGGGGGTCCACAAATTTGAATGGAAAAAATACATCTTTTATTTTCAATAACACCCAAATGAAAATTAACATTTCTTTTAGTTATGAATGTGGGTAAAAGAACATTATTTTGAAAGGTATCTTCAGAACATCAAAAGGGTCCATGACGCAAAAAAGGTTACAAACCCCTATTTTAAGAGAAGTCAGACATGTGCTATAATCAAACATTCTATCATCTGTTGTTCACATTTTAAATTACAGCATAGACATAGCATAGTTATTAGATTTGTCCAGACAGGACAAGCTTCCAACTTGCCCATGAGTCAGAATAGTTTCATCATTTCAGAGTCCCACCATGAAGAACAAAGTATAATCTCAACATTGATTTCTCATTTCATATAATCAAGCACTTAGTAATAGTTCCATTAGGAAAAAAAAATTCTGGGCCTCAACATGTATTCTTTTCCTTCAAAAAGCACAATGATCTAAAAAGCCAAAATAATTATTCTTTATGGATGTCCTTTCCATGAGAAGCAGAAATCAGTACTCTATTTTGGAAATGAACTGTCATGTGACTCTTGGAAAAATTCTATGTATTCAAGGCTCCCTCTGTTGGAAAAACAACAAAGAACAAGGTTATATGTAGTTCTGTCTATGGGCAAAACAATGGCTAATTACCCAATCCACAAGCATTTATTAAGTGCCTACAAAGTGCCTGGTGCTGTGCTGGATGCTAGGGATACCAATTTTTAAAAACAGGAAAAAATTTTAAATGGTATAAAGGTAATAGTTGCACAAAGAGAAAAATCCCTATTCTCAAGAAGCTTATATACTATCAGACAACACAAGTAAATGTGTGTGTTTATACATATGAATACATATATAATTGTACAGAGAATAAATTCAAAATAATCTAAAAATACAAGATACTTGGAGAGGGAATGATTAGTATGATCAGAAAAAGCTCTTATGGAAGTCAATGCTTGAGCTGCATCTCAAAGGAAGAGAGGAATGATAGCTTGAGAGGATGGTAGGGTCAAGTGAAGTGGTTTTTGTTTTTAAAATGGGGAAGATTTAGGTATATTTATATTTAGCAATTAATGAATTAATTTTATAACAGCATTGATGTAAAATCCCAGCACAATGCTAGTGATTATCACAGTGGAGGACAGAGCTGGCCATCATTTTGCTCCATCTTCCCTACTAGATAGGAGCAGGACTGAATCCTTCCTTCTTCTTTCCTGTCTCCTCCCAGGAGGATGTTTTACAGCATAATTTTTCCTCCAGACATCACCTTCTTCTTCCTATTTCCTTTCTCTCCGGAGATTTAATCAGCCACACCCTAATATTGAAAATTATCTTACTCTGAGATATTGTTTGTAAAGCATTTTGCAAATCTTAAAGCACCATGTAAATACTAGCCATCATTATTATTATTGATGATTATTGTTGGCAGAGGGAAAATGTAACAGCGGTTTCCTTTCTCCATTTTGTGAAGTGTATATCAGAAGAAAACTTATTGATGCAATCACAATAAATTGAAGCCCCCAGTTAGGAAAAATCCCAACATGCAGACAGGAGTGATTCTTTACCATAATTTAATGTTATGTACCTCTAGCTAACACCCGGCTTTTTCATGTTTAGGGCCAGGATAAAGGAAACATTTAGGTAAAAGAAGATAGCAAAATATATTACAGTATCTGTTACTGGACAGGCATAGGGAGGGAAAGTTGGGGGGAAATCAACCCTTTGGGGGAGAACTTCCCTCAGTCCTTGAAGAGTTGCATTGTAATTGAGATATTTAGATTAAGTCCTATTCTAAAATGCTTGCAGGACTCATCCTGCAATCCCTCCCTTCTCTGCCACATTTCAGGTTTTTCAGTTTCTCCTTTTCAGTTTTAGTTTTTCCTTTTAATTGTTACCTCTTTGCTGTTGGTTGTTTCCCACCCAACTCATTAAGTCCCATGGAACTCTATCTGACCACTGTTGGCATTGCTACTCAGCTCTTGAAATCCCTGCTCGTTCCTTTCAGTCTATCTCTCACAAATTGTTTATGTCCTTCTAAGACTTCCTGGGCATGACTGAAGTCCACCTTTTAGCTCAAAGATTATAGTTGTCCAGAATCTTTCTCAGAACTGTGAGGGAATGCATGTCACTTTGTACTACAAATCCTAGCATATCAGTCAGTTCTCAAACCCCTGTTACACCAGAATCACAAAATGCCAGTGTTGAAAAGTACATCAGAGATCACTTACTACAACCCATCCCTGAGCACCTTTATACCATGCAGACAGATAGTCATCTGGCAAAGACTTGTGTCAAAAAAAATAATGTGTATTTCTTTTGTCCCAGATTGTTAACTAATCCAATGTAAAAAGAAATCCACTAAACAGAAATTTAGCTAATTCTGGGGAGAAATAGTAATTAACACATGTAAATAAGCTAGCTTCTTTTGGCTGAAGAGCAAAAAATCTAATTATGCACTTATCTGAACGATGGGATTTTTCAGTAATTGTGGTAAAATTAATAAAATCACATTTACCTAATTATTACATACGTCATATGAAATACTCTTCAAAATTCTAAGCAAATTAAAAACTTTAGTATTAAAATATTTTTCTTATATTAGTTTACTAAAGAAAATCAGGGAAAGGGTTTTGGCTTTATTACACACCAAAATGGAGAAGCCAGTTTTGAATATCTTATTTTTAAAACCTTATTATACATTACATATCTATAAATACATATAAATATTCTTAGATAAATGTGATTTTATTATATACGCACATATGAAGAGGAGTGTCCTTTTGGGTGACGTCTGTAGCAGAGGGCTGCTGCTGCTGTTACCATAGCAACAGGATCTCTAACATCATTGCAGTCCCACTGCTTAGAATGGAGGACAGCAGCTGCATTATTATTCTGCCCTCATCTGTGTTTGTCTGATTAAAAATGTCCTCCAATATGTTTCTGAAATATCAACTTCAGTCTCAGTAAATCTTAGTGCCTTCGTTCCTGCTTCTCCTTGTCTTCTTCCTAACACTTCCATTTTGGATGGTGAAAAAGACAATCAAGTTCTATTATTTTACCAATGGAGAGGAGAGTGTTTTATCATGAACATCCAGTTCAATGCTACAGGTTAAGTTGAAGAGCTAGAGTGAAATTAAAATTCTTCACCCCTTATCTTATTCTCTGCAAGATTCCTCCTGATAGTCTACCTAAAAACATTCTTCCTCTCTTTTCTTATGTAGTGAAACTCTGCACTCACTCTGACAGAATGAAAATGCTACATCTCCTTCTCAATAATCTAAAGGTGTCCTTGAGAAGTAGTGGGAGGCTTTCTCTTATGATATCAGCTTTAGCCCCATATTGGAATGCTCATTCACTGTTAGCAGCCCAAGGCTGATGTCCTAGTTCTATTTATCCAATTAGTATTAATTTGCTTTTATAAAAGGATATTCACTTCAAAGATATAACAAGAACAGAAGTAAAACATTTCCCTCCAACACCTAGTTGGCACACTTTATTTTATACCACCTCCTTCTCTGGGGAGAGTGGCCTCAAACTTAACATAATTCCTACATAGCATTCGTTCCACCAAGTTCACTTCCAACTGTAGCATGGCCAATAGGTTCTCTGCTTCTCTGATACTGCTATATTGGGTTGGGCAAGTTGCTCAGGACTTTGCTCCTCTCCATCTGGTTTCCAGTTAATCTCAGCAGGGACTCCTAACTCCTAAACTCCCAATGGGTCACTCCTCTGACCTTTCAAAACTCACAAGCTGGTAACCTTCTTTGGTTTGTTTCACCTAAAAGAAAGAAATAATAGACACAACAGATAGAAACAACAACAAGGTTATGTGATCTTGGAATCATGCTGGTGTAAGGGTGTGTATGTGCAGAGTACTATAGATTATGTGCATCCACATGTGTATAGTTAGTTGTATCTTTCTGGAAGGCAAGAACAGATATCTCTAGAATATTCTAGATACCAGTAGAATATTGTCCCTCAACCCTTCTTCAAGGAAAACTTTGATTCCTGCCAAGAAGGGAAGTAGGAGGTTGGGGCCAAGAGATAGCTACTCCTTAGAGAGAGGGGGTACCAGTCTAGGATTATATCTATCTGCTCTCTTAATATTATTAGTCTAAGGGAAGTAATTTTTAGGTTCAAGCTAAATTATGGATTGCTATCCCTTAATGGAAAAGTCTCAAGCTATATATCCAATGCCTCACTCTCTTCCCAAGGGATGCCAGTTCCACAATGAACACACTTGGAAAATAACAAATAAACCCATTTATCCAAGTCAAGAGCAAAACAGAAATCAGAGAAAGTATACACAGAAGAATATATGCCAGACCTTTTGGATCATGTTAACTCATTTCAAACAAGAACGAGAGACTCAGATCTCATCAAAGGGGAAATTCTCAGAAGTCTTTAGTGTAGCAAGCCAGGGATAGAGATATGACAATTGTTGCTAGCCTCTCTACATGTTGGTTTCTTTCCAGAGTCTTCATCTCCTCATGACCTAAAGAGAGGTTAGATTTTCGTGCCTTATATCTCAACACTGGAAGCCAGGAAAGCTTGGATCTACCTTCTTTTCTCCTCTCACCAAATCCAACCTCACAAAAGCATGGAACATTGAGTAATCAGTCTCCACTAATGAGCAGCCCCTACAATTGACTATTTGAGCCAAGGATTACACTGGCTACAGGTGAGAGAGAGCCCAAGGCTCTTCCCCAACCGAAAAAACCTTCAACTGCTTATCCTATTTCTCTGATCTCAGCTAGGACAGAAAGATCAGAGTCAAAATATACCCCAGCTGGTTAGTGTGTCTTTTGAATATACCCCATTTCTTGCTACACAGTCAATCAGCAATCCATCTCCTCACTATATCATTAGCATACTGTAACTGGTTGCATAATGTACATGCTGCAAATCAGAGAGTAGGGCTCTTCCATTACAAGTCATTATGCCTTTCTAGAAGTAGACTTCCTAGTTTCCTCTGTGTGGGGATTACCCCCCATTATTCTAATTTTTCAGCAAAAAAATTATTCCCACACCTCAAAATCAAACAATGAGCCCATTTTTTTAGAAGAACTGCTTCTAAACTCATGCCACATGTCATGAAGCCACAGACACATGTGTTGTCCTGGGTCCAGCCTCAGAAGTACTGGCTTAAGGATGTCAGGAGTGGAATGAGGCAATCAGCAAGTATTTCTCTGCAGCAATGCTATCATAGACATGTAGAAGGGTTGTGACTATAATTTTCATTCCCTTCTTGATGAACCCAAAGGTCCTGTCTGCCAGCCTGATGCACTTCTTCTGTGACAGAAAGAGCTTAAGAGGGAATGGTGTCAGGATTGGCCACAAAAAATACAATGAAGTACATGGATGATAGATGAGGTTTTTTCATTCAAGGAGAATGAACAGAGAAAAGATGACTATGGGTTTGGAACTAGTGTGCCTTTTCATCCCTTGCTCTAATAAAATATTAATAGCAAATCTTTATCCTTTGGGCATGAGTAGGCTCAGGGGCAGGCAGTGAATACATGAGGCAACAAGAAGTTGGAAACCAGTCTAGTCAGATGACCTCATTAACAGCTAATGCATTTCCCTTCCCATTTTATCCAAAGGTTCAAATTTGAGCATCAAAATAGATTCTTTCAACTCTTCTGTTTGAGGCCTGACTTCTAGGCTCTCTGAGCTTAGGAAGATTTGACTGCTGAAAGCAGATGCTCTGGGCAGTTATGTGAAGTATTTGTTTTTATTTCTTTGCATTAAAGAACTATATATGGTTATGCTATCCTTATATGAATAGACTATATTGAAATGAGACAAATGTGGGAAGAGAGGACAGAGCTTTTCAGTAAGTAGAAGCACTATGAACCAAGTATCTGATTGGATAAATCTAGATACCCTAAACCCTTACAGTAATGAAACTAGTACTGTTACCAGTGAAAGGAATAGATCCAGAGGAAAGAGCCAGAGAGAGCTTGGATGTAGCACAAAGTGACTTCCGGTCTTTGGCAGAGTGCATGATCATTGAGTATGAGTATATTTTGTCTATATTAGTGAACAGGATCCGGCAACTGGCCAGCAGCACATCCTAGTGGTTAAAGACTCCAAGAATGTTGGCAACTGAAAGGAAACTAACTCAGAGGTCATTTTATCCAATATCTTCATTTTACAGATGATGAAAACTAGAAAGGTTAAATGATTTGCCCAAGATTATATAGCAAGTACTCACCAAAACCTTACCAAAAGCCATACATGGAGCAAAAGAACATAAGAATGAGCTAGAGGAAGCTCTTTATCCTTTCTTATCTGTCAGAAGACAAAGAGGAAGCAATCTTACAAATATGAAGAGCATGAGGAGAAAGCAGTCAGATTCACACACTGTGACTCTTAGGGAGCATATGCGGGTAAAGCAACAGTACTATGATCATCTAAAGAAAGGAGAAGACTGTCAGGCAGGGGCCATGATCATGAAAGCCATGGGAGTCATTCAGATTGGCAAGCTGGGAACTTCAATATCTATAATTTTGCAAGTTATAACTCAAAAGTCCAGAGAGCCAAGTAATTGGGGACAAGACTGCAGAGTACAAAAGACCCTAGGTCAGAAACAAACCAGAAGGAAAGAATCCAGGGATTCTCAAGACTCAGACTGGTTTCAGACTCTGGTTAGTCATTCATCCATTCAACAAGCATTTATTAATCACCTACAATATCCCAACACTGATTAGAAATGGGGACACAGACAAAAATGGAACAGTCCTTGCCCTCAAGAAGCTTACATACTCTTCAGGGAAACAAATTACACATATACATGAATATAATATACATGCAAAGTAAATACAAAGTAATTTCATGTCACTCTAGCAATTGGAGAGTCAGAAAAGGCCTCATATAGCTTTTAAGAAGCTCAAAGACAAAGATGTGAGAAGGGAGCACATTCCCCATGTTGTGGATACCCTTTACAAGGGCTCAGAGATAGGAGATGGAACATTTTATACTAGGAACAGCAATTGGGCCAGTATGGCTAGGATATAGTAAGAAGAATCAAAGACTACAGCAAGAGGGTAATTGTAAGGTGAATGTTCTCTGCCTGAGATTATCCAATATATCCTCTATGCCAAGACAGGATATGGCCTCAAGAGTATAGGTGGACCTGACAGAGCTATGTATGACTGGCTGGAGAAAGAGAGGCGAAGGTGAATGCTGAAATTTCAGAATTAAGAAAAACTGATTGAGAGAGTTACAGCTACAGATAGGCTCTCTACCATATCCTTAATGTACTATGCACAAGACTGAAAAGAAAAATCCTGCCCTTTTTAACCCTAGAAACAACATGGTCCTAGCCAGAATTGTGTCAGAGGAAAGGCAATTACTAGCAAAGGTGAGGGGCATGTTATGATCAAGACAAGACATGTCAAAATCACATAATCACAGGGTAAGCTAGGACCAGGGGTCAGTGCTTGAGCAGGTGGAGGAAAGGACATAACCAGAAGACTCCTACTCAGAGAGAGACTAGCTACAAGTGTCACAGAGGTCATACATAATTCAAAGATGTTAACTGTAGACAGAGGAGACAGAGTTGAGCTGTCATGAACATAAGGCAGTGCTTGGAATAATAGCACAATCAGTACCAGAATCAAAATCAGAGTCAAACAAGGACAGCTAAGAGCCATGGTCAGGGGTCAGCTTCAGCGTGTGATATGGGGATAACACAGAGAGCCTGTATTCCACAGAGTTTCCACAGTTTGTTGCATTTAGCTTTCTTCAGTTATGTGCATATTTTTGTTGTTGGCTTGTAGATGCTGGCCCACTTTCCAATTTCCTCTAAATTAGCTACAGCCAGATAGCTCCTGCTGCTGCCCACATTACTCTCCAGAAACAGCAGATGCCAGGCAGAATTGACTCCAACGTTTCCACAAAATTCAAGTTGGTTTGAGCATGAAGCTCACTAACATGCCTGCCTACATGTTTTCCAAATGTGGACCAACTTCTTAAATGACTGATGAAAAAGAAAATTTTAGGATTCAGCATCTCTAATAGCCAATCCAACACATTCGTATGATCCAGAATGGTCTGCATCACGGGTCTTTCTTCTCAAGTGAATTTTTCTTTTTTAAATCTGCCTGCAACAGAACAGTATAGGAGATTTTATCCCCTATGTAGTAAAAAGGAAGAAAAGAACCAAACATCTAAGAGACCATTTCTTGCTCTGCAACTATTGTCAGGATGACATCTCTCAGACTTCAAAAGATCTTCCCCAAGACGTGTCATCAAAAGGTATAGACAATGCTCTCAGAACTTAAAACTGGTGAGTTCTCCATGAGCTTAAGTAAAAACTTATTTTTGAAGATTTCATACTAGACACCCAACTTCTCTCCTACTGAGCTTCTGAGGAGAATATGTCAACAAATAAGATCATTTGAATGCTAGATTTTTAAAAATTTGCTTTTGCTCCACTGATGTTTGCTATAAATTAATCAATCACATCAAAGGGCTAGAGAATGATACTGTATATTTTTTGAAATAAACTTGTGTGGAAATTCATGTATCTGAATATGAAGGAAAGTATGGTGGGGTGGATTTGGGCAAAGGTGAAAAGAGACAAAACATAACAGCTTACATTTATACTGTGCTTTAAAGTCTACAAAGAATATTTGCATCCATTTTCTTGCTTGATCCTCACAATAAACCTGTGAGGTAGGAAAGTAGTGAAGATAATATTATCCCCATTTTATAGATAGGGAACTGAGGCTTAGATAGAGGAAGTGATTTGCCCGTAGTCATATAACAAGAAAGTGACAGAGTCAGTATTTAAACTCAGGTTTTCTGATTCCAGATTGAGTTATCTTACCTCTACATCAGAATTCCCTTAACACAAAAATTGTTAGAAGACATAAAATGTAAAACATGGGCTCTTAGTGCTAGAAAAAATCTTAAAGCATAAAACAGAATATTAACACACACACCCTCTAAGGGACCTTAGAAACCATCTAGTCCAAGAGTTCTTAACCTTTTTTGTGCCAAGGATCCCTTTTGCCAAAGGGAAGCCTAAAACTATTGTGGTTTGTTTTGTGTTGTTCAGTCATGCCCAACTCTTCATGATGCTATTTGGGGTTTTCTTGGCAAAGATACTTGAGTGATTCGCCATTTTCTTCTCCAGCTCATTTTACAGATGAGGAACTAAGGCAAACAGGATTAAGTGACTTGCCCAGGGTCATACAACTAGTAAGGGTCTGAGGCCAGATTTGAACTCACAAAGATGAGTCTTTGTGATTCCAGACCCAGAGCTCTATGCACTGTGCCACTAGCTGCCCACTATGATTTGTCACCTACATTCATAATTGAATTGAATGCTAAATTTTAATTAGAAATTAGTTAAAATAAAGATGGAATTCCCCTCTCCTCAATATCATGGAACTCACAAAACTTATCCATCTGTGTACTATTTAGTGTACATCTGTGTACCCTAGTTTAAGAACCCCTGATCTAATCTAATCCTCATTTTATAAATGAGGAAGGGTCTTGCCTCCTCAAAGCTTGATTATTACTTCTTTCCAACAATACTGGTACCTCTTAAGGTCAAGATAGAGAAGACATTTTATCAATAGAAATTTTGAAAACTGCATATGGTAATATTTTATATTCTTTGAAATTTCTCACTTCTAAAACAAACAAATAATACATGAAAACCATGGAAGGAGAAAGAATGGGGGTGGCAGGGGGAAGGAAGCTCCAGTTAATATGGCAGTGTGAAAGTTCTTAGAAGGGCCTAGCTTCCTCACATATACTTCAATAATGATCTAAGAAAGGCAAGAGACTGAATAATGACCAAAGTATCCAAAGAGAAAGATCATTAAGCACCTTCCTCCAACCCACTACTGCCTACCTCCTTTAAGAAACATTGGCATGCACAGCTGCTAGAGCCTTCCCCTCTGAAATCACCTCCCCTCTATTCTGAATACATATTTTATGTACCTAGTTGTTTACAAGTTGTCTTACACATTTGAATGTGAGTTCCATGAGAGCATGGGCTATTTTTATCTTTTGTTGTATGCTTTGCACTTAGCACAGTGCCTGGCACTTGACAACCACTTAATAAATGCTTCTTGATGATGATGATGATGAAAATTCACAAGTGGAACACTGGAAAAGAGATCCTGCCAGGAAAACCAGCATGGCTTCAGGTAAACAGGCTGTAAACCACAGCAGGGAAGACAGGGAGACAGAAGCCCCCAGCAGTGCACAGACTGGAGACAGTCACCCACAGAGCTTGGATTAGGGACACTGATACTTTGCCATGCCAGCCCTATGTTGCAGCCAAATTGGACTAATTGTTCTTCTCCAAAGGCATTTTTGCACCTTTGTGACTTTGCTCATTCTGTTCCCTTCACCTGGAATGCCCTCTCCTTCCAGCTCCATTTGCCAAAATCCTACCTATCTCTCAAAGCCCAGCTTAAATACTGCTTCTTTGATCACTCCATGATGTATCTTTCCCTCTTCTAAATCCTTAGGATTTGATTGTACCTTTCTTGCAGCATTTCTCACAAATTCCTTTGCATTTCAATATTTTGAGCACATGATCATCCCTCCTATTGGACTTTAGATCAGGGACTGTATCCTATTAAAAAGACAGGTTGGCTGCTCTAAGAGGACCAAAATGGAATCACTATGTTGGGGTCAAGGGACAGTATGTCCAATTATGGCTGATCAGACCAACCTGAGCTCAGAAGGCTCTATTGCAGTTCAGGCACAAATAGTTTGAATGAACATCTGAAGTGGAGATGCCTCTAAATTTGTGTATCTCACATTTCTTTTGAGCTATTGCAATTCTGCTTTGCTCATAGAGCATATCTCCTTCTTTGATGTGGGCACACTATGCTGAACCATCCTGTGCCAATATCTCCCATGTCTCACAATCAATTCCAGAGTTCTTCAAAGAGACCTGGAGAGTGTCCTTGTATCACTTCTTCTGATCTCTGGGTAAGTTCTTGTCCTTGTGATTTCTCCATAAAGTAGTCTTTTAAGCAAAGATACACTTGGCCTTTGAATAATGTGTGGAGGATGTTGGAACCCATGATCTCTGTAGTAGGGGCTGAATGCTTGACAGTTCAGCTCAACAAAAGACCTCAGTGTCCTGTACCTTATCTTTCCAGATGATCTTCAGAATCTTCATAAGACAATTCAAATGGAAACAATTCTGTTTCCTGGCATGGAACTGGTATACTGTCCAGGTTTCACAGGCAAACACCAATGACATCAGCACAACAGCTCTGTAAACTTTCAGTTTGATAGACAATCTAATACCTCTTCTCCTCCACACTTTTCTCTGGAGCCTTCCAAACACTGAGCTAGCTCTGGTAATGCGAGCATCAACCTCATCATCTATGTGTACATCCCTGGAAAATATACTGCCAAAGTAAGTGAACTTATCTAGAGCATTCAAAATTTCTCCATTTGCTGTAACTGATATTTTGCATATGGGTAGTGTGGCACTGGCTGGTGGAGAACCTCTGTTTCTTGTTGTCAGGCCAAAATTAGCACAAGTAGCAGAAAATTGATCTGTATTTTATTGCATCTCAGTCTCAGAGACTGCACTGAATGCACAATTATCTGCAAACAAAAAAAATCATACACCAACTCTCCCTTTACTTTACTCTTGGCTTGTAGCCCTTTTGAGCTAAATAATTTACCATGAGTAAAGTAAGTATCTGACTTTGGTGCTGTCTGTGTTCATCCTCATTGAAGGCATTTGACAATATTACTGAAAACATCATGCTAAAAAGCATGGGAACAAGCACACAGCCCTGCTTCACTCTATTTGTGACTGGGAAAGGACATTGTATTTGAAAGCAAGAACTATTAAAAACTAAAAAATGTCCCGTTAAAAAGATATGACAATGTAGGGGAAAGAACATTGGTTTTGAAATCAGAAAACCTAAGTTCAAGTCCCAGTTCTGATACTAACTAGTTGTGGGACCATGTGTTAGGAACTTAAACTCTCTGAGACTCAGTTCTTATCACCTGAAAAATAATATACAATTTGCCTCACAGAGTTGTTGCAAAGAAAGTGTCTTGTAAACATTTAAGTTCGATATAGAGGCAGCTGGTGATACAGTAAATAGAGCACTGGGTCGAGAATCAGGAAGACCTGAGTTCAAACCCAGCCTCAGACACTGTTTGACCTTGAACAAATCATTTAACCTATTTTCTTCAGTTTCCTCAATTGTAAAATGAGAATAATAATAGGACCTACTTCTCAGAGTTGTGAGGATCAAATGAGATTAGATTTGTGTTGTTGTTTGTCCTTTGTTTTCACAGAGGACCAGTGACATCATGGAGTAATGTCTTGACTCATACATGAATTGTATTCAAGTGAGGATTCAGGTCTTGACTCATACGTGAATTGGATTCAAAATCATCAGCCTCCCTCTCTCTTTAAGAGTCATCAAAGTCCAGTGGTGAAACAAAAGTCAAGATGACTGGTGATGGCCCAGGATACAGTAGATGATTTTGGTACCTTCAGTGTCTGACCAAGCTCTAAACACTCCACAGTGCCTGCTTCAGCCACCTTCAGGGCCATTGGAATAAATTGTTCTCATGTGCCCATTCTATCAGGAAAGTCTTCATATGCTTGGGGTAGACAACTCCCTAACTCACTGACAGGTTTAAGGCCCATCAGTTCCCCTCAACCTGGTTTGGCCTATCTGCTAAGATGGTTTACCAGGGTGTGATCACTATACATGCTACAGTTTTTTGGAACCAGAGGTGAGAGTTGGGTGGCAGGTGGACACCTAAGGTGGATGAGGAGTCCTGAAAAGGGCTTGGCAAGCCCTCACACCAGAGGTGCCAGTCCTCCTTGAATACCCTATGTTCCCTGATGATAGGTGTAAAAATTTCTTTACGTAGTACTTACCTACTCATAGGTGCTATGTAAATGCTTATTTCCTTCCTCTTTCCCCTTAACAAATATTTATTGTTCAGTCATTTCAGTCATATCCAACTCTTTGTGACCCTATTTAGGGTTTCCTTGGCAAAGATAATGGAATGGTTTGCAATTCCCATCTCCAGTTCATTTTATACTGAGGAAACTGAGGTAAACAGGTTAAGACTTATGCGGGAACAAATGGCTAGTGAGCCTCTGAGGTTACATTTGAACTCAGATCTTCCTGACTCCAGGCCCAGCTCTCTATCCACTGAGCCACCTAGCTGCCTTTATCAAACCTAAATATGTTATTCATCTGTGTTCTCACCGACAAACATTAACTACATCAGTGCCTTGCACAGTGCTCTGTTCAATAAATGGTTACTAAATAAGTGAGCAAATGTCCTATTCCTCTTATCCTCTTTTCAACAATAAATCATACCTTAGGGATGGTATAGCCATAGTTAATTAAGGTGATGCTGTGGCTGTGAAGATAGATGCAGGAAGCAATACTCGTAGCCTACATCCTTAGTTACAGTTTTGCCACTTCCAAGATCTTCCCTTAGGTCACCAGCAACATGACCATGAAGGGCTTCAAAGATGCCAAATAGGTTGAAGAACCATCCTCAGCAGTTACCTGAAGATATTAAACCACCTTAATTTTAAAAATTTATTTATTTTCTTTTAGTTTACAGCATTCAGTTCTACAATCCCTTGAGTTCCAAATTTTCTCCCCCTCCCTCTCCTCTCCCTCCCTCTCCCCATGGCAGCATGCCATGGTTCTACAAATACCATTATATTAAACATTAGTCAAGTTGTAAAGAAGGGTTATAACCAATGGAGTGAACAATGAGAAAGAAGGGACAAAACAAAACAAATACAGGGTGACTAGGAGTGCAGTGAATAAAGCACCAGCTCTGGAGTCAAGAGGACCTGAGTTCAAATCTAGCCTCAGACACTTAACACAAAAACTAGCCATGTGACCTTGGACAAGTCACTTAACCCTGATTGCCCTCAAAAAACAAAACAAAACAAACACAAAAGAGAGGGAGCAAGTAGTTTGCTTTAATCTGCATTCAGACTCTGTAATTCTTTTTTTTTTTTTTAAAGCAATTGGGGTTAAGTAACTTGCTCAAGGTTACACGGCTAGTCATTTGATTTATGCGTGGGTGCTCATTTTCTGAGGCCAGATCTGATCTCGGGTCATCCAAACTCCGAGGCCGGCACTTTACTCACTGCGCCACCTAGCCCCTTTAGGGCAATTGGGGTTAAGTAGCTTTCCCAAGGTTACACGGCTAGGTTTTTGTTTGTGCGGATTAGGTGTCGGAGGCCGGCTCCGAACTCAGGTCCTTCTGATTCCAGGGCCGGCGCTCTATTCACTGCGCCACCTAGCCGCCCCAGACTCTGTAATTCTTTCTGTGGATGTAGATATCCCTTTCCATCATGAGTCTTCTGGAGTTCTCTTATAACCTTGCATTGCTGAAAGGAGCCCAATCTATCAAAGTTAGTCATCACACATACAATGTGTCCGTAATTGTGTACAATGTTCTCCTGGTTCTGCTCCCCTCACTCAGCATCAGTTTATACAAGTCCCTCCAGGTTATTATGAAGTCCATCTGCTCCTCATTTCTTATAGCACTATAGTATTCCATTACATTCATATACCATAACTTGTTCAGCCATCCCCCAATTGATGGGCATCCCCCTGATTTCCAATTCTTTGCTACCACAAAAAGAGCTGTTATAAATATTTTTGTACATATGGGTCCTCCTCCCACTTGTATGATCTCTTTGGAATACTGTCCTAGAAGTTAAACCAGCTTAATTTTGAAGTATGTCAGACCTTGGAATTAAGTTCCAGTATTTTCACCAGGCACTTCATCTCATCTATCCCCAGTGATCACACAAATACATCAATCTTGCCCTGCAACCAGAGGAGACTTCTTGTCTCTCTAGTTAGTCGACTTTTTTGTTTGTTTCACTCAAGCCCCAGAGATGTCTCTTTACTTCTGAACTGGTCACCTCACTCTCTTCTCCTGGTGCTTCTTCATGCTGGTGTACTATCTAACACCCTGCTTCACAGACACATCCTGCAGATATTTGCCTCTGCTTAAGTCTAGCTCCCCTCCACAGAAACCAATTCAATTCACCAAAATATTAGTAAGTACCTGCTGTATGTAAAAATGCTAAGTGAGGTACTGGATAGAGATGACACAGTCTCAAAGACTGGTCTCAAAGAATTTGCAATCTAATGGGGACAAGGAAGGAAATTTGAAAAAAATAAGTTTGACATAATGGAGATGAGAAAGAGAACAATACAGTGGAGATAATACTTGGAGATAATCCAGGTAAACTGCTATGAGAAATTTGAGGAAGGAGAAATCACCTAGGGAGAAGATGAAGAGAGAAGTCAAGTAAAGCTTCATGGAGGGGATGGCACCAAAGTTGGGCCTTGAAGAAAAGGAGGAAAATCACTATTGATTAGAGAAATGCAAATCAAAACAACTCTGAGGTACCACATATCACCAGTCAAATTGGCTAAAATGACAAAACAGGAAAATGACAAATCCTGGAGACAATGTGGAAAAATTGGAACACCAATGCATTGTTGGTGGAGTTGTGAACTGATTCAACCATTGTAGAAAGCAATCTGGAACTATGCCCAAAGGGTTATAAATAATTGCATACCTTTTGACCCAGTAATACCACTTCTAGTGTTATATCCCAAAGAGATCATAGAAGTGGGAGGAAGACCCATA